>SKCR01049525.1:0-80320 GCA_019454045.1 Zanthoxylum bungeanum | reverse complement strand
CTTAATAACCAATAATTTAATAATTTTTGGTTTTAACAATTTATCTAACAATCGGTCTATGAAATTTTGTTATTTACTTATTTAGAGTTTAGAAGCATGTATATATTTCGGTTAATCGGTCGGTTCAGTTATACGAATCTCATAACCGTAACCGAACCTAATAACCAAAAAAGTTAAAAATTTTAACCGTAAAAATCGATTTAATCACAATAACCGAACTGTTATAAAAAATGGGTTGGAACAGTTCGGTTAATCGGTTAAATTCGATTAATGCATACCCCTCATTTTCGTACCCATACTCAAAGACTAAATGATGATATCCTTCTTATGGCATAGAGAGCCTATTTGTAGTGTTTTATGCCCAATCATAACACTACAAGAAAATGAATTTTTAGCATCGAAATTTAATAACTTTTAGTGTCGCAATTTTATTCGACGCCAATAATAAATTTCGACGAAAATCATACGCGACGCCAAATGTTCAACTTTTATCGTCGAAAAGTATTTTGACGCTAAAAATAAGCCTTATAGCGTCGAAACATGTATTCGACGTTGAAAATTTGACATTTAGCGTCAACGAAGTAGCATCGCTAAAGGTCTATGAAGATACCACCGATAATCCTTTTATCTTTAGCGTCTAACTTTCATATCGACGTTGAAAATCCCGATATTTAACATTGAATTGTTTATTCGACGCTAAAAATCGGTCATTTAGAGTCGAAATTTGGACTTCGACGCTAAAAATTGATTAAAATGCAGAATGCCACCAACCCTTCTCCCCCTCTGCTTTTTCTCTTATCCTCTTCAATCTCATCCTCTGCAATCTGAGAGTCTCTCCTCTGCAACCTCATATCTCTCCTACAAATTTTAAATAAAATTGTAATTAATTTTCTATAAGGTAAATCTTCTTTCATATTTCTTTATTATTTTTCTTGATATTTGCAAAGAATAATTATATATCTGACTTAAATATTTCATATTTCACTAAGCATGACAGAAACAGGCCGAAGAGGCGCATCATGAGTGCGGGCATTCCTCTCCCTCCATAAATGGAAAACTGAAGCGGTAAAAGACAGCCGAACAAGAAGATGGCGTAAAGAGGCGTCAGAAAATTGACACATCCACTCAACAATCTGAAGCCAATCTCGACAACTCCAATCTAACCCACACATAGCCAGCATAGTCGACCAGAAAATGGCTTCACCTATCCTGACACTTGCCCGATGACATTTTCTGTTGATCTCTTTTGCTTGTAGCCTTTCGGCTTTTCTTATAGGAGGGCATGTCCTCTCTAGTAGTCCGGGATATGCCCATTTGCTCTTGTATAGTTTTCTTTTGGTTATACACTTACTTTATCCAAAAAAAAATATATGCAGCTTAAAAAATTAATTAACGAAGTATAATGTTAATGAGTGTAATATGATGTTTAATAATTATATTATTATATTTAGGTATTTGGCTGAAATGGATAGAAATTGGATGAGCTCGCTGGATAGATTGAGTGTTGAATATCGTAATGGAGTGTATGAGTTCATGGAAGTTGCAAAGCAACACATTGATGCAGAAGGTCGTGTTCGGTGTCCATGTACAAATTGTTTGAATATGAAAAGGAAATGGTTAGATGAAGTTCATAATCATTTATACATGCCAGGAATATCACCAACTTAGTGTATGATGTGATTGATGAATAATTTTTATTATTATAGTGAATGGTTGTTGTTTTGAATTATTATTAAAATATGGTTGAATGATTGTTGTTGTTATTAATAGTATAATTATCATATTACTGTTATTATTATTAATGTTAGCAATTTAGCATCGAAAAGAGAATATTCGACACTAAAGGTCTTAACTTTAGCGTCGAAATAATAATCGAAACTACATATTAGACATATAGATATTTAGCGTCGAGTATTATTTCGACGCTAAATTTAAGACCTTTAGCGTCGAATATTATATTTTCGACCTTTAATATTCAACGCTAAAGGTCTTAAATTTAGCGTCCAAATAATACTCGACGCTAAATATTATACATGTAGACATTTAGCGTCGAATACTCTTATCGACGCTAAATGTTAGACATTTAGCGTCGATTTGAGACAATTCGACGCTAAATGAAAAAATTAAATTTCCCCCAAAAATAACCATGATTTTTTAGTTAGCCGCCAACGTTTTAGCGTAAAATTATTCGACGCTAAAAGTAAATTATTTCGACGCTAAATAACCCTTAAATTCCTAAAACCAGTTTACCCTTCTTGCTCGGCTCTCTACTGTTAGCACGCAGCAAATTAACATTTCTCTCACCAATCTCCAGACGACGCTTGCTTTAAAGGTAAGTTTTCAAATCAAACACTTTATAATGTTATTGATGCAATATTTTAAGCTTTATGTGTATATTTTTCGTATTTTGATTAATGAGTTGGGGAAATTTATTGGGTGCATTGGATGTGTTCGATGAAATGTTTGAGAGGAATCTAAGCTTAAGGGGGAAGGGAAAAGCAATTGATGTTCTTGTTCTTGAACTAGAACAGCAGCAATTGTTGTTGTTCTTCAACAAGATTTGATAGAAAGTAAAAATTCTTCAATTCATCATGAATTCACATATTCCTGAGAATAATGTCAAAACCAGTGCTACAAGCAATTGTTGTCATGCTTATGAGAACTTTACCTAGTGAACTTTACTATAAGAGCTTAACCTTTCTCAAATATCAGGTTATCCATGATATCAAATTTTACGGAGAGATTTCTATAGAAGTGGCAACCCATTAGGCCATATTTGAACCATTGTATCTTTCTGAAATCAATGAACTTTCGTTCTTGCCATAACATGGCCTAATATTATACACATGAGCTAACATCTATTACAAATAGTTTGTCACTGCTTTCATACTTGCTCGAGCTACACATGACGTGACAATATTGCTTGGTGAAACATCATGCTTCATGAGTAGCAATAACTGATACTTGTCATATAATTACCGTACCCCGCTCTAACTTCCTTGATATCTGCCCGTGAATATGTATCCATATTCTATAGGAGGGTCGTGTTACTACATTGTTGTTACTGTTTGGTTAATCTGGAAATGTCAGGAATTTGAAGAATTTTTTTGGTTACATGGCATGATGGAGCATACTAGAAACCACTATGTGGCCTGTTCATGTAGTATCATGGGCACCTGCTTTGTACTTGTGATTGCTTTGGCATCCTAGCTACTGAAATTCAAAGTGAGATACATTAACATTTGTTTTGAGGCTTAGTGCGCAGACACTTAAATTCTTTATAAAGTTATCTAAATAAGATAATTGTAATGTAATTTGTTGATTTCATTTACTTATATGCTTGCATATTCACTAATTAAGCATGGCCATAACATATCTTTAATTTACGATTAAATTATATACAATTTACATCAAGATTTGGATTTATATATTTTTTTAGTTTGTGATTTCCACTTAAGTATTCAGTTCATGTTTTAAAACTTGTTTCTTAATTCATGTTCCGAATAATATATTGTGATGGAAACCTGAACTTTGTGTGTTTTTGCAGATGGCACCGGGCAATCGCAGACGGGCTAATGCGACTCCATCTACATCAGCAAGGACAGCTGGCCCTGATGGAGTCTCTGCTAGCACAGGTGAGTCGAGTACAGCGAAGGGTCGAGGACGTACCCGTGGCATGTGGTTGGCTAAGCACGTTAAGGCTCACGGCCGTATCCGGATTGAGATATCATATGATGGACAAAGCCAAGTCGGACAACATAATTCAACGTTTACTGCAGCCATAAGTGCTACAGCTCGTTTGAAGCTCCCCAAAATTACGTTTCTTGGAGAAAGATACCGTGGGAGACGAAAATCAACCAACTATTCTCTTCGCTACTTGTGAGTTTCCTTACGGTATTAAGTTTTCGATATTGTTTGTTAGTTAAAATTTTTATTTGATACTTATTTTTACTCAGTTGTTATTCGTGTAGGAGTGGTTGGATTTCGATATGACCAAAGTGAATGTCCAACAGTATATGACTACCACATGGGGAAAAGTTATAAGGATTATAGGACAAAAGTCCTGAAACCAATATTCGACGAACATGGACCTTCGGATGCTCCACAACATAAACCTGATTTTATATATGAGCAAGACTAGACATTCTTATGTGAGCTTTGGTCTAGCAAGAACACGAGGTAAATTTTAAAATAAACGGAAATTTTAATTCTCTTTGTTTTCGGTACTTACAGTGTTGTTAAATGCAGGATAAATGTCATGCAAATGCGAAAAATCGAAGTCACTTGCGTTTTAACCACCGTAGAGGTTCGAAGCCATTTATCCAACATCGTGCCGAACATTGTGAGGTAAATATATCCTAACGTAAAATTTAACAGTTCATTATTTTTACTAATGTGGAATAATACTAAATGTATTTTCTGTTTTTAACATAGTAGCACAGGTGAGGTGCAATCATTTCCAGATTTTTTCCGAGTAACGCATTACAATGAGAAAAACAAATGGATAAATGAAGAAGCTGAACGCTGCTATGTAAGTTTAAGTTTTTAAAAGAAAATAATTATTATTATATATGTTAATTTTTTTTTTCAAATTCTAACATTAACTTATTTTTTTAAACATAACAAAATGATGAAACTCCAACATCAAACTCAGGAGACAGGGTTCGACCCGATACCAGATGAGCAGTTGTCGCAATTGGTTTTCAAAATCAGACAGCTTACAATGTTGACCTTGACACTCGTAAGAAGCTGGCGTCATCTGCACGCAATACTGTTTATTCGGACAATGCCTCCTCTCTTCGAGACCAATTAGTCACCACACAAGACGAGCTGAAGAAGACTAAGAATGAGCTAAAACAGATCAATGTGGACCACGATAAGAAGTTGAAGCAGTTCGAACAGCAGATGCAGGCTTTCCGGTAGATGTTGGAGGCCTCACTCAGTCAGGGTGCATTGGACTCGAGCGCCCCCATCACAGTAGCAATAAATTTTATATCCATTTGTATAAACATTTTGAACAACTAGTTTTAATATAATATGTATTTTAAAAAAAAAAATCATTATAATAATAAAAAAATTATTATAATATTTTGTAATTGTGTTATTAATCAGGAATTTTTTTTCAAATAATTAAAATATTAAATTAATTATTTTAGACCAAAAAGTAGTAAATTAATATTTTTTAAAAAAAACACATTTGTTAACTATTTTTGTCGAACTAGTCGACACTAAATGTGTTTTTGGCGTCGACTATATTCGACGCTAATAGTTAAAAAATCGCCGTTGTAAATATACACATATTATTTTCTTAATATACTTAAGTGTCGTTTCGTTTCGACGCTAAAAGTCTATTTTTTAGCGTCGAAGTATTTCGTCGCAATACCCGACCTATAGCGTCAGAAACTTTTATTTAGCGTCGAAATAAATTGGACGCAAAATGAGAGTTTTTAGCGTCGAATCTCTTTAGTTCGACGCTAAATATTGTTCTCGTCCATGTTTGGGTGTCCAATTTTTGCGTTTAATTAATTCGACGCTAAGTTACATTTGCGTCGAAAGTTTGGCTTTTGGCGTCGATTAGTTTCGACGCTAAGGGGCATAATTTTTGTAGTGTAATCCTAATCTAAAAAACTTAAATAAATACTAATCTAACTCAAATATTAAAGTTATTAATCTCTTTACAGGTTCATCCTGTAAATGGATTATAACTCATAAAAATTCGAACTAGAAGGATTTTAGAAAATTTAGACGAAATTAAAAGATTTAGAGTGCTCGAATCCAGGTTACCGGATATGAATATCCTACTATCCCAAATATTCTATGTTTACTTGGCTTATTTTTGGGATCTGAATTCAGTTAGCCGAATTTGTTGTATTTTTATGGTGACTTTTTAACATTCAAAACATTTCTCATCTTTTGACAAACATTTTCTAATTTTAGGGAAATATTTATTAACACTAAATCTAAACTAGACAAAATACAAACAAAATTTTGCCATTTATTTTTCAAAGATGAGTTAATTTGGTGGATTTCAAAAGCTTTGAAAATGACACTTTAACACCCACAACATAAATCTCCATCCAAGTTGTCTGCCAATTACTAATCCACTAGGGTTTCATTGTAAATGGTTAAATTCATAATCTAATGATGCTCAAAATCTTCAACCAACCTTGATTTAGACCTCTTAATCATTTTTTTGAAAATCAAGTTTAGGTAAGATATTTATAGTAATAGTAATAGTTTTTTTTTTTTTTTTTAGGTTTAATTTTAATGAGATTTTTTCTTCTTCTTGAAATCACATATGAAAATCAAAGATAGAAATACAACTATTAACATCCTCCATTAGGAGTAAGGACATGATAACTATAGCATTACATTAGATTAGTTGTATTAAAATTTGAGAAAGAAGGACAGTTAGATCTTTATATTTGACAAAATGATCACAAACATCCTTTATTTTCAGAATGATCATATTGAACCCTTTTGAGACACATAAATCTAAGGATGGCAATGGGTCCGGCCGGGTCCGGGCTTTGATAAGTCCGACCAGTAAAATATTAGCCCGAACCCGGGAAAAGCCCGACCCGAGCGTCTGTTGGGCCGGGCACTCGAGCCCGGGCTCAAGCCGGGCTTTATCCGGCTCAATTTTTAATAATAAAAATTTATATATATATATATATATATATATATTTTTAAAGCCCGAGCTTATATTATTGGTCTCGGCCTTGGATTTTTTGACCTCGGGTCGGGCCAAAATCAGGGCGGACGGGCTGGACCGGACCGGAATTTTCTGCCATCCATACATAAATCTTTTTTTTATATACAATATTTGGGGTCTAAAAATATGTCAGTATGACAATTTATGAAAACACGAGTATCTTTATGTACATATATCAAACCTTGAAAGTCTAGATGTAATTTTTTTTCTTTAATTTTTAATCAAATTAGAATGATCACAAGTTATTTTTGTAAAATAATATTAAATTTATTTGAGATGACTAAAAATTATATGCTATTGAGTCCCAAATATGTGAAATCAGATCGGCCGGTCGGATTGGTTGAACTGGGATCCAGTCCAAAGTTTGGTTCGGGTGATTCTAAAAAATCGATTAATGATTGAACTAGTCAAAAATCCGTTGAACCAGCCGGTTCAACTGCTGAACCAGCCGTTCAACTGCTGAATCACTTACCTGGTCTAAGTTTTGCGGTTTTTTTGACCTTTTTTTATAAATTTTTTATTAGTAATTTAGGTTTTTTTATATAATTTTTTAAAAATAGTTAATTAATGACCACAAATCGACCCGCGGTTAAACCTCGATTCAACCTCTGATCATTGGCAATCTCGTTATTCCGGATCGATTGACCGATACGGATTTTAAAACATATTGAGCAATACTAAAATCAACTTGAAATAAATATAGAGAGATTGGGAGAGAGGGGGAGTTATTGAAGTTTCCAATGGTCAAAAGCACAAGTCAGCTACAATGCTTCAAAAAGTGGGTGAAATGTTTTTTTATTGGTCATGGCACACCAAGAAGGACTTGAAAAAAAAAATGCTATTTTAGACATGTGACAATTAAAGATAGTTTTTAAATTTTAGTTTTTTTTTTAAACAAAAAATTATAAGTAAAAATTTAGTTGGAACAATTAAAAAATTTAAGGAAAAAAAACTTAATGTATAATATTTAATTTTAGTACATAAATCTAAAAATAAATCTTTTTGTGGACTAGGTTGTAAATTTTCTCATTTTAAAATAAGATAGTGATATACTGATATGTACTCAACGAAACGAGAATAGGAAAATAGTTTTAAGTCAATGTGATAATCAAAGTTAAATTATTTAATTAAATTAAAATTTTAATTTAAATAATAATTTTATTGTAATTCTATAATGAATGAGTACTCTTTTAATACGTATATAATTTTTTTTAAATGATAAAACAGTACTATTACACGATTATTCAGCCAATAAAATTTTGTCTATTTTACTGTACGTGGGTGATCTTATTAATCACCATATGACAAAAAAGAAAAATAATGAAAAATCTGTATAATTTAACTAAACACTAAATCTAAATTAAAATCCTTAAATATTTTTAATTATAATATTATATTACAACAATAATTTCAAAATATAAATTAATATTGGGTTCCGAAAATATCAGTACATATGATATAAGTTGCCACAAAATGAAAGAAAGGTGCATTATTTATTTCATTTAAAAGTAATATAGACTGTGATTTGTGAATAATTAATTTCCCACCGTCACGCTAATAAAAAATTAAATTCATCAGTTTAGACTTTAGAGAATTCAATCCAATTTTATTAAATAAGATTTTTTTACAGTTTACTTTTTGAAAAAAGAAAAAGAAAAATGATTTATTTGAGAATAATTTATAAAAAGTATATTTATTTAGTCTAAAATATTTTTAAAATTGTTTGGTAATTCGAGTAGCTTTCAGCCACACACACAAAGCCATACCTACCACACCCCATCTTACATCACCTTTTTGCTCACCAAACCCTCACCACCTTCATATTCATTTTATTTTTTCAAAGAAAAATTATCAATCTTAATTATTACATACTAATCATCATTTAAGTGTTAATTTATTCATCAAATACTTGTTATCTATTTTAGTAATTCTAAATACTCTCTATTTTTTACTTTTACTAATGACTGAGTAAAATTTAAATGGTATTTTTTTATAATAATAAAATATTCGAGGAAAATCTAATTATGAGTAGTTTTTGCATCTGTTGAATTAAAAAAATATATATTATATGATGTTTTAGGAAAAAAAAAAACATAGACACTATTGGTTTCTAAAATGGTAACAAACATATATATGGTATCACCAACAGATCATGTACAGTTATATTAAATATAACTATAATTTATTTAATTATAGTTTTATTAATTATTTTTTTAATTATAAAACTCGCATGATAATATATTATTCGGTGGCTGCTTAGGTGACATGATATTATATTTGCATAGTAGAATTTTCTCCATATGAAAATGCAGTAGGGTCATCACACTCAAAGGACATAATTATTCAAAAAAATGTGTGACCATTTTTGAAACTAATAAAATCTATGTGCAAATTTAAGCAAATATTAGGAGTTTTTATTTTTTTCCCCTTTGTTGTAATAATTTCCTTTCCCTTCTTAATTATTATTTAATGATAATTCTTCCTTACTCATATAAGCGGAGTTCAAACCCTATAATTATTTTTCGCTCAGAATTTTTTGCCAACTAAGCAGATGATAAGTTTATAATTAAGTTCATTTATGGCAAAATCAAATTATTTATGCTTAAAGAGGTGTCTAGACGATTACTATTTAAGAAAAAAAAGGGAATTAATGCACTAAAATATTTGGGAGTTAATTAATAAGATACTACAAATGTGGGTTGAAAAATAATTTTGATTATTTACCTTTTTATTAGATTAAAATATTTCCAAAAATTTCACACATATTTAGAGTAAAATAAATTGTGACAACACCATTTGTAAAAGAAAATGCTCAACTACATGGTTTCAACTTTGGTTGTTGGGTGTGTAAAGCAATGGGAAACAAAAACTAAGTCTTTGAAATTAAGATTGAACTTGTTGACAATTTAGCTTGAGATTAAATTTTGAATTTGTCTCTCTCACTTGGTTGGTGAGCAAGCCCTAATGAATTTATTATTAATTACATCATGAGTTATATTCATATTTCGCCCTTAAAGTAATCTCCAATTGCACATTATGTTAAATTAATAAGGGGTAAAAAAAAAAAATCAAATAAATTGATTATAATGATATCTGGAAATGATAATCAATCGGAACAAAATTTTTAAATTTCGACCTAATTCAATTATAGATTCGAAATAAAAACTAGAGATAAAGACAATGAAATTACTACAAACCAAAACAAAGAATCATTTTGAACCTCAAATCAAACTCTCAAAATCATGAAGTCTCATGTGACTTAAACCCACTTAAACCTAATTAATATGAAATTGGCTCTTGGCAAAGTTTGGTACCAACATATGAAACAATAATTGCTACGATAATGCAAATGCCACGTTTTCTCATTAGAAGCACAAGTAGCCTTACCTAATTATTATGTTTTCGACAAGAAATTTGCATTCATAAGAGAGAAGTAGTTGAAATGAATTCGGATTCATGTTAATTTGAGTTCTGATAATTATTAAATAAAAATTTATATATATAATTAAATCTTATCAATTTATTGATATTAATGTATATATGACATAAATATATATATATAATTTAGTATAATTTAGTTCAGAACTCGATCCAAATTCTGCTGTGATTACTAGCTCATGTATTTTCTTACATGTTTCGATTAAACTTCATCAAGCTTAAAAATAAAACACGATAGAAGTTTATAAAAAGAACACAGTTTAACACTCGATCCAAATCCAATTATAATATCTAATTCCATGTATATCCAATGGGCAAAAATGGAAAATACTTACCAAACAAGAAATTTCCATAGTTGAATTCAAAATAAGTCACTAACAAAAGAAAGGGAAAAATTTAAATTAATTTTGCTTTTTTATTTTTCTCTGTGCAAATAATAAACATTTAATTTTGTTTTTTTATTTTACTTTGAGGGGGATTGGCTACTATATGCTATTTGCTAATCTCCCCCAGATGGACACCATGGGGTCATGTCCATAGGATAACTCCCCAATACCCTCAAAAACGAAGTGAATTCCTGAACCTCAGCCAATGCATTTTGTGCCCTTGTCTCAGCCATTGATGCTTCAAAATCAACGTAAAACATGTACTCAAAGTGCTTTGCGGTCCCCACATTCGCATCATCAACTAATCTGATCGGACGGTTCCTGTGCGGCCTTGATTCTATTTTCGTCAAACTTATGTTCCTGAACGCAAACGCCGACAGCACTTTGAACAACACGCTGGTCCCCTTATCGTGAGCGAACACGATGCTCGTCTTGAAAGGCCGATCCGTACGGGGAATTATCGGATCACGCGCCAACATCACGAACCGCGTGACGTTACTCAAATCGTCCTGTATCCCATCCGCTAGGATTTGCAACCCGTATAACTCGGCGGCGCGTGCGGATGCGATCGCGGCTGTGTCGCGGAGGTTGTTAGCCGCAATGTACTCCGCGGCTCCGGCTGTATCGTCGACGGCCTCACGCGCGACGTTGAGTCCTAGCTTTGTTAGTGTGTGCTCGCACTGAGCGAGCGCTTGTGGATGCGAAATGACGCGCGTGAGGTACTCTTTGCGGACGCCAGGTAAGGCTAAGAGACAGTGGTGGACAGGAAGCTGAACTTCTCCGACGATATGTAGACGGTGGCGGAGGAGGAGGTCGTAGTTCCGGTGGATAGATCCGCCTAGAGAGTTTTCAACAGGCAAAACAGCGCGGTCGGAGATCCAGAGCTCAACAGCCTGGAATGCGACTTCGAACTGGTCGCAAGGAATCGCCTCGCAGTTCGGATAGGCTTTACCGGCGGCGGCTTCGGAGTAAGCGCCGGGGACGCCTTGGTAGGCGACACGAAGCTGAGAGCCGTGCATCGGAGCCGGAGAGAGGTCGGTGATAGTCAGCGGCTTCTGCGGCGGAAGCTGAGGCTTGTCGCTGCTGCTGCTTTTCTCGATAGGGACGAGATTGAGGTCAATGGAGGTCTTGTGGCCGTTGACAGCGGCGATGTGTTCGACGGATTTATCACCGGATTGCTCTTGAGAGACGACTTTGCTAGAGAGGATAGCGCATGAGCTTTGCCAGTCAGAGCGGCTGAATCCGACGCCGTTTGGGAACTGAACCGGGTCGGATCTATAGATACATTGAACCCGGTTCAATTGCCGAGTAGTAGTACTACCACTACAAATGCGGGGACGGGGGCGGATAATGGGAGAAGGAGAAGAAAGAGTATTCATTTTTTTAAAATTTCTTTGTTGTTGATAAATTTTTTGAAAATTTAAAAAATTAAATTAAAAAAAATGAAGAGGAGGGGGAGAATTGAGAGGTAAAAGCCTTGCTTGGTGTTCTCAAGAGGGAACGTCAAGCTGAGGAAAAAGAGAGGGGAAGGTGGGAATTTATATTGAGGGGTCTCTTGTAATGCAATGTGAAGGTGGTTTGGTCAATCTCACACCTACCACCCAGGCCAATTCTCACACGGTCGGTATTATTTATTTATTTATTATTTTTTAAGAGTATTGTTTAACAATTAAATTTTATAAATGTGAAGTTGAAATGGGTATTCATGTAAGTTTTATATTAAATGCTTACATGAGTGAATATAATTTTATATTGTTATTAGTTCATTTGTTCATTTGTTCAGAACACTTATACTCTATACGGTGTCATTAGTGAATAAAAAATTCATTTAATTATTAATTTTTCGGGCTTTGTTTCACAGTCTTCGAGCATGGTTCTATTGATATTTAGTTTAGGGATAGTAACATGCCAAATATAATATGAGGATGTTATTACCCATATTCGATCATTTAAACCAATGAGTGGGAAAATTTTATTGATACATGACCTTAAAACATACTTGGTTCTTATTCACATATAGATTTTACCTATATTAAAATATAGATATTAATACACATACTTGACCGGTCTAACTAACGAATATAAGAAATTATCTTTTTACTCATTTCTAGCGTTCGAGTACTACAAAGATCTTTGTGATCTTCACTTTGGACATTCACATCCACTTTTTATATATATTTAAAAGAGGTTTAATCATTCTTTTAAAAACAATGATTTAAAAAAGAAAGAAAGAAAACTCTCTATTAGTAGTTGAAATACAATTTTTTTTTAAAATGAATTTTCTTTAAAATAAAAAACTTGAGGATTAGTTAAAATAAAATAAGAATAGTAGAAACTAACTCAAATAAGAAATAAAATGAGTCTTAAAATAAATAAATAAAAAATTATTTTTTGATTTTTTTTTTCCTCGCTCTTAAGTTCCTTTGATATTGTTGTGTGGCAGTGTGCTGAGGAAGTTAAGCTACTAAATTATCCAATAAACATATAGAATCGTGTGTTGTGCATATATAGCCTAAAGTAACCCTAATTATTCCCCAAGCTTGCGGAATTTAAACTTCAAATATTTTATTTTTTCACACGAAATTTCACTAATTATAATAGGTGAAAACCAGTTTAAAATCAGAATAGGTCTAATCAAGTGAAACAGATCCATTAGCAAACAAATAGAGGAAGAATTCAACCCATAAGGTCTAATACTAATCTGAGTCACAAGTCTTAAAAGGCCTACTTCGACTTTGTGTAGCCACCCAAAACACAACCCCCCGGTGCATCCACAAGCCTAAAGCATTCCGAGACTGAGCACACAAAACGCATGTCATGCGACCTAAACCTCGTGAACGACATATTTATATGAACTCGAGATCATTGCTCGAAGGTCGTTTCATTCAATCCAAAAGCCTCATGAAACTCAGGATGTCCTCGAGAGTCCCAATGAAAGGAAGGGAATCACCTCGGCGATTATCAAATTAATATAATAATAAATCTCAATAATTCATGGTTAGTTACAACCCATAATAGTCTCAAACGATTACCATATTTGTGTCATTAAAACATTACCCATAATAGTCTCCAATGGTTACCATATCTGTGTCACTGAAACACATGTCCAACATAATAAATAGGAGGAAATCCATTGTAAATGATGAATAACGTTAAAGAAACTCTGGCAAAATCAAAACAGATTGTAAGCTATTGAGCAACTATTTGTGCCTATAATAAGACTGACTCGTGGACGTAGGTCTCAAATTTACCGAACCGCGTTAAAACGGTGCATTATTCTTTTTTCATTTGATTTCGGTGTTGATCTATTTTGATTGTCAACACTAACTAAACTAGCTAACACCGGAAAAACTTTGTTTTAAATATTAACTAACGATTTAAATTGTACGACATTTATTTTATAATAATTGTGGATGAAAAAACATAGTTTTTAAAAATCGGACCGGATCGAACTGATTGGTTGAACCGATTGAACTTGATACCGACCGTGAGTCCGGGCCGATTGAACCTTAAAATCGAGGTGAAAAACTGGTCAAAATCGGTGAACTGAACAACCCAGTTCTTAATAAAAAAGTTAAACCAAACAATAAAATAAATATTTTTTATAATTTTTATTTAATTAAATTTATTTATGATGTCAATCATTTTTTTCGATTCAATTGGAATGATTCAACCGGTCGAACTAATAATATATTGTATCTTTTTAAATCACTTATTCACTCATCGATACGTAGGGTTGGCAATAAGCCGGGGCGGGCCGGGCTTTTGCCAAGCCTTGGCCCTAACCCTTAAAATATATTAAAGTTCGAGCTCTCAAAAACTCTGTCCGTTTATGAGAAGGCATGACTCGACCCTAATTTTTTTAAAAAATTATTAATTAAGTAGTTATATTTTTTTTAAAAAAATGACATAATCTCACTATAAAATGATTTTTTCAAAAGTTTACACCATGTAAAATACATTAATAAGTAATACAAATACAACTTAAACAAGCTTAAAAAATAATAATAAACCATAAAATACTACATTAGTGTATTAAACAATACTAATCATATATAATTTAAACTGTAAACATATAATTTTACAAACATGTATATATATATTTTTTAAATTATATATAATAAAAAGTTGAGTTGAAGATTTTATTTTAAATTTTGGTATCCGATCCTTTAAATAAAAGACCTTATTATTTAAGGTCTTAGTCTCGACCAATAAGAAAATGGTCGAACTAAAGCTATGCGGACCTGAATCGAATCGGAATATACTTAGTTGCCAACACTACGAATACGATTTTTTAAAAAACGTTTAAAAATCATAACTAATGGTGGCAAAACGAATCAACAAATCGAATTTGTATCGAATCTTAAACGAATCAAATCAAAATGTGATGGATTCGTATTCGATTCGTTTATTAAACGAATCCTAATATCATGATTCGTATTCGATTTGTTTATCAAACGAATCGAATATGAATATTCGTTTAGTCATAATATTATTCAATAACATAATTTATCATAATTTATTTACATTAAAATTTTAATAAATATATACATATTTCGTATGTAAGTAATATATTTACTAAAAATATCTCACTAAATATCGACAATATTAGTTTTCTATGGTAATTAGTCATAATTTTTCGAATCTTAATTGAAAAATAACAATAACTAGTAAAATAAAATAATAAAACGAATCATTAACGAATAAACGAATTAATTAGCTTAAATTCGAATTTAATTCATTTAATAAACGAATTGAATCGAATTGACCAATTTATTAAACGAATTCATTTTAAAATAAATTGAATCAAACGAATAAACGAATACTAATCTAAATTACCACCCATAACCATAAGTAATACCTCAAAATCGAAGCTTTTATATCGCTCTCGATAATAATTTACTTTGCAGGCGTGCATGAAACCTACCTGTCACATCACTGATCTTTTCATGACATCAGAGCCGTCACACACACGTGTCTGCTTTTAATTGGCTTACAAATGTTTAAATTGTTTGCATATTGATGATTTTGATCTGCCAATGAAAATAATATGAGTGAAGTGCTTAAATTTTGCCATCTGCGTTAATTTGCAAGACTTAAATTTAACTTGAAATTCGAATTTTTAATTGTACTATATATAATTTAGGGTTTATTTGTAATTAGGAAAATTAATGGGAACACTTGATTTTTTTGCTAATGTTTATGCAGCCAAAAAAGGATGTCTGATAATTATTCTATTAAAAAAAAATATATATATATGCTTTACAGTTTATCTGGAACCTCGGTCCGAATTCCACATCTTATATTTTTATGAATGAGATTTGAAAAAAAAATCATCATGAATAAATTTTTTAATTAAGATTTGAGATAAATTTCATTCCGAACTATATGGTCATAGATTCGAGATAAATTTATGTCTCAATTAAAAAAATCGATTAGGATTCACAATGATTTTTCCCTAATCATAATAAGGACATGAAAAATACGATCAATACGGGACGAGATATTCCAATTATCATCTCAAATCATTTTTATCTATTTTGTTATTTTTCATTACTTTTGTCAGAATCACATAAGAAAACTATGTTAAAAGTTATTTTGCCCCTAGTACTGTGTAATATGTGAAACAATATTTTTATCCATTAAAATTTTAAAAATAAAAAATTTATAATTCACTAAATTGTTTGTACATTTTGAATGAAAGACCATTTCACATGCAATATATTATTTCCTTTAGGGAATAAGGGATGGCGGAATATAGGACCAAATGGGGAATCAGTCCCATTTGACTGAAACTGTAAAAATCAAATAGAATTAAAAAAAAAAATCAAATTGAACCGATAATTTTTTTATTTTAAAAATAATTATTTGATTTCTTAACTAAGAAACTAGATTGATATGAAATAATTGAATAATTTGATTTTATTAAATTTTTTTAAGTCTAATCATTTTTTTTTTATATTTGGTACATTATTAATTTATTTGATATTTAGTGATAATTAATTTAATGAAATGATTTTATTTTTTATTTTTATTATGTTTCTTTTTAATTTTTACATTTTAAATTATCTAAATGATGAACGTATCACATGAAATATTTATATTGGTATAATTATGATGATTATAAAATTAAATTGTAAAAAATTTGAATAAATGTTAGAATAAATTAATATTATAAAATTTTCAATTTATTATTATTATTTTTAGAAAACTGAAAATACTGAATTGAATCGAACAGAACTGATAATTAAAAATAATTTCAATTTTTTTAAAAGAAAAAAACGAAAGGTTAAATAATTGTAATTACAAGTTTTTTTTTATTATACCGCGAATTGTTTGTTCCCACTCCTATGTTGAAATTTCTTAAAGGATAATTTCAAAATAGACCTCCGCGTCTTTATATTTATGAAAATATCCTCTCTGATTTTTAAAAGGTTCAACTTGCTCCTGTTTTTCAAAAGCCTAATTCTTTATAATTATTTTGATTTTATAAAAAAAAATAGATTATCGACAATAATGAATCAAAAAATAAACAAACACGTTTAAAAAAGCTTTTAACGAAACCGATGATTTTTTGGGAGTTTTTTTTTTTTTTTTTTTTTTTTTAGAGAGAGAAATAACAACAATCTAAAAAGAGAGACAATAACTAACATAAGTAAGAATTTAGATCAAATACTTAAACTGAGCTATCCTAAATTTTTCATATTCTTATATTAAGTATATTTTAATAGGAATGTACGATTTAGAATCAATTATATTTACATTATTTTATAATAATTACTAATCGTAATTTATAAAAAGCCCGGACAAGGTTCATTTAATACATAATTCGAATTACATACCTAAACTTTAGGTCTTCAAAAACTAAATAATGAAAAAGCAAACTTTGAATACCAAACCAAACAAAAAAAAATTCCCACGAGTGAGATTGGCTACATGAATATTTTGATGTTATTGTGTTTTATCTGATTCAATAAAACCTATGTTGTTTTTTTATGGTTTATGTCTCAATGTTAACTCAGGTCATCCACTACGGCGTTTGACATTTGATAATATGAATTGCTTAAAAATACTACATTGGATATACTTAAATCATATTAATGGATCACATTTCTTTCATTTTTACCACAATCAGTGCTACACTAATTTATTTTTAAATTTTTCCATCGAAGCTTTATTCTCTAATTCTATGGATATATCACCTAATCTCATTATCATTATCGTAAATATTGACCACCGCCAAACGTTTCTTGTCCACCATCGTTGTCGCCAATAGGTTTATAGCCACAGCCCACCAATGGTAGGTAGTCGGTACAGAAGTAAACTTTTCTGATTAATTTTCGAAAATTGATCATCCCCCTCCTTACCAACCTGACAGCCCCCTCCCCATTGTTTCCTTGTTAATTTACTAAAATATCATTATCAATATTTGCAATAATTTTTTTTTTTTTTTAATTTTTGAAAATTTTCACATTACGCAATTGATATATTTATATATATTAATTTAAAAATAATTATATACTAGTTATAACATTTTATTAATAATTAATAAAATGTTAATTATTTTTTTTAATCTATTCATTTATTTTTTTGATTCATTTTAATTTAATTAATACTACTTATGTATAAAAAAAAATATAATTTAAACAATATAAATTTTTTTTTTCGAAATAAAAAAAAAAGAAAAAAGAAAAAAGAAAAAGAGGAAGTAAGGATCGTACCCAAGGGGGATCATCCCCCTCCTTGGACGATATGATCGTCCAGGGGACGATCTTTTTTTTTTTTAATTATTTTATATTATTTTTTTAATTATTTCATATCTATGAGAAATATTTTATAATTTTTTGATTTTTGTTAATAAAATTAATTCATAAAATAAAAAAAGATTAGATTAATTAATAAAATAATTTTTTTGATTTTTCTAATATACATGAAAACATTTTTATAATGTATAAGTAGTGTTAAATAAATTAAAAAAGAATCAAAAAATTAAATGAATAAATAAACACAAAATAAATAATAATAAATATGAAATTTGTAATATTTATTAAACAAATAATATATATATATAAGGAGAAAAAAAATTATAAAATAAAAAATTTAATTAATAAAATAATATATATATATATATGTTATTTTTTATTTTTATATTTATATATATATATATATATATATATATATCAATATATAAAAAATTGAGATATATTTGACTAATTGGGAAATTGGATTTTTGAGAAATGAATAAATAAACACAAAATAAATAATAATAAATCTGAAATTTGTAATATTTATTAAACAAATAAAAAAAAAAAATATATATATATATATAAAGAGTAAAAAAATAAAAAAAAATTATAAAATAAAAAATTTAATTAATAAAATAAAAAATATATATATGTTATTTTTTATTTTTATATTTATATATATCAATATATAAAAAATTGAGATATATTTGACTAATTGAGAAATTGGATTTTTGAGAAAGAAATGGGGTATTTTGGGAATTTTATGGGAGACAAAATTAAAAAAAAAATGTCAGGAGGGGGCGAGGATAAGCCCTCTTAATTTTCATCTCACTTGATACCTTCGATTGTGATTTAGAAAAAAAAAGAAGAAGAAGCATATGGATGATTTATTTTTATTTTTATGGTTAAATATTCTTTACATTCCTATAGTTCGGTTGAATTACTTATTATATTTTTATCGTTTGAAATGTAGTGCAAAACATTATTCTCTCTTAATTTTATGTATAATTTTATTATTTTATCTCTATTGAATTTATACAATTTAAATAAATGATGAAAACTTGTTTAAACAAAAATTATTGTGAATTATATATTCTTTTATATAAAAAAAAATTTAATTTGTAAGTTAATTAAACATATACTCTTTTGTTCGCACAATTTTTCGTTAATACACGTGTAAGGTTCAAACCTCTTGAGACACAGTCCCAGAAAAAAGGTGATCGATTCAAAGAAAATGCATTCAAGGGGTACAAACACACAGATTACAGTTTTAAAGGTTACAAAGCTAAGAATTTAAACTACTTGTTCATTTTGAGTCATTTTTCTTTTTTCCTTTTTTCTTGCTACACTTGAACCTTTTATAGTGCATGGCTCCGTCAAACGCTCGAGTGGTTTCGCCGTCTTCAGCCTATTAAGCTCCCACGTTCCCTGCTCACATGTAACTGATGGATCATGCGCGCAACCACTGGATCGTGCATGCAACTGCTGTGTAACTTGCTAAATCGTGGGGGTTCTTGCCTGTATGTGCAACAACCGTAAGAGCGTCTACTCATGCTAGCCATTCGCATGGTACCTTCACTATTCATTTCTCATCGTTCTTTGCTCATTTCTTGAATCGTCCTGAGTTGAGTCTTTCTGAGTCGAATCCTTCTTCATCCCCGTCCGGAACGATGCAGTGTATTTTCATCCTCAGATACATCATGCATTTTCGTCATTTGATACGTTCGGTCATTTCGTCATTGGGAGAAATTTATTTCCTGTTAACATCTTTATTGAAAGTTTTATCTTTTTATAAATATAATAGTTAATTTTTCATTTTTTGATTTTTTAATGTATATATTATTCAATACTAAATTATAGTAAATTAAGAAAATATTTCTTTAATTTGGAAAATTAAATAATTAAAAATAATATTTCTAATCAAAATTTAATTTTCCATCAGTATTCTGATTGTTGGTCTACGGTTCGGTTACGGTTTCATGCCTAAGTTAGTGGATTGAATTCTTATCAAATATTAAATGAATTGGGTCAGTTTTTAGCCATTTGAATTTCACCTATTTATTACTCGAATCACGATATTAAGACTCGAATCGAATTTATTTAATAAATGAATATTCGATTAAACATAATTAATAAAATAATCGAATCAAATTGATAATAATTTGATATTAAATGGATTAATTTTTTAAAAGCCAACCTCATTTATTTCTCGAATAATTTAACATGCAAATATTTTTATCATACAATAGAAAGTCTATCTCTACTTTACTTTTCTTTTTAAAATATTTGGATAGGGAGGGTTGAAAAAATTCATCCACTAAACAAGTAAATTCTTTTTTTAGTCCATAAAGTATAGGATAATTATCTATTTAATCTTTGTATTTTTAAAAATTACTAAAAACAGTTTTGCCGTGTTAAATTGAATTTTCAATAATAAAATAGTATACAACAATGACCTTTTGTAATTTTTTTTTTGAATGTCAGGAATATATTTAAACAAAGGGAATGTGAAAAGAATCTCATAATAATCTCGTTTAACCTAATTTTGCATTTTCTTTCCAATTTCTACCTTAACTTTCTTGCCCTTTATCTAAAGTCTCTTAAAAAAAGTAGCATTAAGAAAATAATAATCCTAATAAGGGTCCGCATTTTGTGTGGTTAAATATATTTTTTTGACTTCAATTTCATATTATAATAAAAATCCTAATATTATTTTCGATTTTGATCCTGTTAATATCCATGCGCTATTTTATAGTTGTATTTTATCAATTTAAAAATATATCTCATGTATACCCTAATTCTATTGCTATCACTAAACTTTATATACCAATAAGTTGATTCAAAATAAAAAATATCTCATATATACCCCAATCCGTAAAGGAAGAGATTTGGATGAAGAAGTGCATAACAAAACTTGGTGCGGTTCCTACCATTGAATCAATATTTTTATTGTATTGTGATAATAGTGGGACTATAGCACAAGCCAAAGAACCAATGTCTCACCAGAAATCCGAACACAACCAAATAAAATATCACATTTTTATACAATATGTTGGAAATGGTGTAGGAGCGAAGCGTGGTTTACTGCTATGTTTATGATGCTGGTGACCACGATACTATTGGGCTCACAGCCCGTAGAGAGTACGGATAGCCCACGAGGGACTAACGGAAGAATAAAAGAGTCGTCACCCATTATAAGACATTGAGAATGATATAAGGCTGTACTACACCCATCGCAAGATCCGACCTTAAACTCGTTTGAGTTCAAAATGATTCATTACTGATACCAATATAATATTTAGGTTTAAAAGAAGTATCACCATGTATTATACTGCATTGACATGTAACATCAATTTATATAGCATACAACAGTGCATTCGTTAAATAATAAAGACAGAAAAGGCAAACGAATATATGTACAAGCTCATAAGTTCTTAAAGCAGTAGTAAAGTAAGCAGATCAGAGCATATGCTTCGATAACTTGGCTTCGTAAAAGCCTAATCAGACATGAGCATAGTCTGCCAGATATTACAAGTGATTGAAATGTCCGACCGGACTTACATGTTGTATACATGATAGTAAACAATACATGGACATGCTTAACTAACAACAATAATAAGACATAAATGAAATGATTATAAAACATGGGATAAACCAATAGCATATAGGGTACATGTCTTCACATGCCTGACTTCGGGGAAGCCCGGCCGAATGTGTTTCTCCTTAAGGATGTCTGGCCGGATATATATAAAGTCTGGTCAGACATTATGCGAGAACTAGACAAATCATAAATACAAAAACATGCATTAATTATGTGAGTTCCATTTTATTGGCATGTGTCCGTGACAAAACAAGTTCAATTGAGTTGTAATCTTTCATGAAGATCTTTGTGCAATTGGACTGGTTTCTGGCTGCTGTGCATCAGACATGCGTTCGTGGTGCGTTCGTTGCAGTGTTCGATCGATTAGCGTTGGTGCTGCGTTCGTAATTGGGTTCGAACGTGTGGAGTTAGTGGCACATTCTTTATTGGGTTCGAACGGAATTCCAGAGAGCAAATGTTCGAGTCTCGTTCTTGTTGGGTTCGAACGAGATCATTCCAGAGAGTTCACGTTCGTTGTGCGTTCGATTTACGTTCGAACGAGTCTTCACAGAAAGGGCGCGTTCGTGTAGCGTTCTAGTAAGCGTTCGAACGCGACTGCGATCTGAACGCG
The DNA here is from genome assembly GCA_019454045.1 of Zanthoxylum bungeanum. Classification (NCBI taxonomy): domain Eukaryota; kingdom Viridiplantae; phylum Streptophyta; class Magnoliopsida; order Sapindales; family Rutaceae; genus Zanthoxylum; species Zanthoxylum bungeanum. Next base: position 57,825 of record SKCR01049525.1, on the reverse strand, counting down.
TTTTTGGCCTGCAAAACCCTAGGTTTTCACCCTACCTATAAATATAACACTTAGCCGCCATTCTCTTCAGTTGAAGCATATTCCCTTGAGCCAAATACTCTCAAAGCTTTCAACTCTCTTTGATTTCACCTTGAAGACTCTTTGAATCTCATGTCTTCTTTGTTAATGGTGAAATCCATTCTTTGATAAACCTTCAACACAACCTAACCCAAAATCCCTAATCCTTTAGAGTTCTATAGGAGGAAGTTTGGTAGTCGGAGTTCCGGCGTTCAGAGGTGATACAATCTACTCAGAGACTTCAGAGGTTCTGAGAAAACCGTGGGGTCACGGGCTTGAGGAGTTGCCTTGAGTTCTTGCAGTATAGAGGTACTTGAGTCGGTGGAATTGCCACCTTAGGTCTTGACCATCGCTGTAAGTTTTTCTCGATATAGTGGATTGGGCTGGTAGCCGATATACCCGGAGTGGTTTTTTACTCTAACGAGTTTTCCACTTCGTCACCAAAATTACTTGTGTTGATTTTGTGTGGTTTGATATAATTGCTGCTTTATTTATTGTTATTGTTTTTACATTTGCAGCTTATTATTTTGTGGTTGAATTGTTAATTGCCTGTTGCAATTCCATAGTAGCAGTAACAGGACTTGTCCTGCTTATTGTTTGTAATTCCGCATAGGGTCAGAACTTAGGATAACCTCGAATTTTCAATTGGTATCAGAGCCTGAACTCGATCCTTGACCCATTAGCTATGGAGCGTAGTCAACCCTTAAATTGTCCGCCATTCTTTGATGGCACAGAATATTTGCATTGGAAGTTCGCATGAGAGCTTTCCTTAAGTCCTTAGATGAGAGGGTCTGGATGACTGTTGAATACCGGTGGAAACCTCCCGTTGTTACTGTGATGGGGTCACTTCCCCTAAAGACAAATTGACCTGGACCAAGGACGAATTTGATGCTAGCAATAGGAACAGCAAAGCTGTTAATGCCATACATGGTGCTGTCTGTTCTGCTGAGTTTAGGAGAATCTCAATGTGTGAGATAGCCAAGGATGCTTGGGACATCCTGCAGACTGTGCATGAGGGCACATTGTCTGTTAAAAATAATAGACTCCAGGATTTAGCCACTAGGTTTGAGGTCGCCAAAATGAAAGATGATGAGACCATTTGATGAATTTTATGCTGAGATTAACGATATCGTTAACTCTAGTTTTAACCTAGGTAAGACTATACCTACGAATAGGATAGTTAGGAAAATCCTGAGATCCCTACCTGATAAGTTCCTACCCAAAATCACCGCCATCGAGGAAAGCAATGACCTCGATCAGCTTAATTTAGATGAACTCGTAGGAAAGCTGCAGGTTTATGAGAAAAAGCTTCCTGGTTTTAGAGAGCCAAAAACGTTTGCGATGAAAATCGCTAAGGAAGTTGTGCATGATACGTCTGGTGATGGTGATACCATCACGGATCGTGACTTGACCTTGTTTGCAAAGAAGTTTAAGAAATTTCTTAAACTTAAGAAGAGTGGCCATAGCAGTAATAGGGATAGGGAGGATAGGCCTAAAGAGAAAAGGCATATCAGGAGTGAGTCTAGAGAGGATAGTGATAGTAGATCCCGTGGTGCCCAATGCTATGAATGTGAAGGATATGGGCACGTTAGATCTGTGTGTCCCACATATCTTAGGGCTAAAGGCAAGAAAGCCATGGCAGCATCTCCTAGTGATTCAGAAGGTGGTTACTCTTCTGATGAGTCTCCTAAAGACAAGAAAAATTTTATTGCCTTTACTGCTAGTTTGACTGGTGAGAGAGAGATTGTGGTTAATGATGATGATTATGAAGTCTCTCTTGATGAGTCTGTAGATGAGGAAAGTCTTCAGGTAGCTTATGTTGAACTGTTTAATGAGAGTTTAGCTACTAAGAAGACTAACATAGAGGTCAATAAAAGGCTGAAAGCTGTTGAGCTAGAAAAGAATGAAGCTCAAGCCAAATTTGAGCAAAGCCTTTTGATGGTAGATGACCGGAGGAGAGAAATAGAGGTCTAATTAATAGGGTCCAAATATTAGAAACTGAACTTGAAGATAGATAGAACTCCCATTGTCTGTATTTTCTAGTGAGAATAAAAATGTGGACCGTATGTTAAGAATTATTTCTGAGCCTAACTGTGAGAAGGCTTCTACTTCCAAAGCTGTGCCTGTAGCAGCTAAACATGACTTAGGCAAGAAACATGTTGAGTGTAGTCATGTTATTCCTCCATTTATTCCTCGTCCTATGACCCACCTCGATCTAGAGGTGTTGTGGGTAAACCTCGCTCTCGTCAGAGGTTTGTGCCTGTGTGCCACCATTGTGGCAAGGCGGGACACATTAGGCCTAAGTGCTTCATGCTTCACAAGCAAAAGAAGAGGCCTAAGAAGGTGTCACCTAGATTTGACTCTTCAAATCTAGTTTCTCAAGTTTCTGCACTAACCAAACAAGCTCAATTCTTGAGTGAGAAACTTGCTTTGTTGTCTGGGAACTCTCATGTGGAAGAGGCTCCTAGAAAGGTTTGGGTGAGGAAGCAAGATGATTTCCCATCTACTTCTGCATGTCTTGATGGATATGATGAGAGTGCACTTCGGTGTAACTCTGCTTGAAAGATGCATTTTATTTTCCCATTGCATGTGTGTGTGCGTGTGTTTTATGTTTTTGCACGTTTATTTTGTTTTCACAGTATATGGGTGTTTGTGTGTCTTGTTTTTGTTATATGTCCCTTGGTATATAGGATGGAAACCCATACATAAATTTCATAGCCGATTCTGAATGGACGGTAGTATGATCTGCACTCGGGATACAACTCCACGTACCATTGGATATTTTACAAGCCTGTTTGTGTCTTTATTTTTTTTGTGCCTTAAAACTGAAAAAATCAAAAAAAAATTATATTTTTGAAAAAGACCAAAAATATTTTTATGGCTTGTTAGAGCATGAATAGCATGTGCATGTGCATGTGATGTATGTAGGATATATATGATTATGCATGTATGATATGCTTTTATTTTTCTTGATGCTCTATATACATGAGTGTGTGTGATAAAAACCTTTGGTATATCTTGTGCTTGCTCTTTCACATACACGTTTTTATTTTGTCAAGGCTTGGTCGCATGTATGAGTTTTTGGAATAGCAATCTAATTTCTATCATATCTTGTTTGCTCAATAGTGTGACCTTTGACTAGTTGACCTTGCTATCCCCTTGAAAATGCAAAAAGAAATATATTTAAAAAGAAAAATGAGACTCAAGTGCAAAAGAGCCAAAATGGCCAAATTCAAAAGATAAGGGCAAAAACCCTTCACTCGAAAGAGTTGTTAAATATGAGCTCATGATATTTCTGGGGTAAATAATATAGCATGCAACCAATGTTGCTTATTTTCAGGTCCTAGTGGTGCTGGGTTTGAACACCTATTTTGTGGACTTGGTTTGTTTAGAGATGGATTTCTTTGGCTGTGTCCAGCTCATAAAATAAGGTCTTAAGCCTTGATTCGTTATGCACTTTAATTTTTCCACGCAAGTGCTTTATATGCTTTGGTGTTTATGTCATATGCATAAGTGTTGTATTTAGCCACTTTTAAAATGATGCATATTGTTTCATGTCATAAACAGCTGAATACTGACTGGGTATCATTGTGTCAGCTTTACATGCTGTTTCAGTCAGTTTTTAACAGGATTTTTATTTATCTCAGTATGTGCCTGTGTGTGCTTCATGTTATTGCATACCTATTTTTTTTCTTTCCTGTGCACCTTTCTGAGTTTTGGTTTGCTTCCCGTGTTTTATTTTGCTATTTTTATGTGCCTGTTAGTGAGGGGGAGTCATTCCTGTTTGTTTATGCTCTTGCATGTGTTTTCTCCTGTTCTCCTGTTATTTTTCCTGTTTCTTTTACCCTTTGTCATTTCGTGACAAAAAGGGGGAGAGTAATATATTAAGGGGGATAGCCTTAATATATAGGAGGGAGTCGTAGAATATCCTTTAGATATCTCCGTTTTAAGGGGAGTTAAGATTAAAGGGGAGAGGGATTTCTACTTGTACATGCATGAGATTTTTACCTGCTTTATGGTTTACTTGATTATCCCAATGCTTTTCACGATATATTGTTGTTTATGGATGTTTCAGGTAGCAGGTATGTTGCTGCGGCTGCGGGGCATTAATTTCAAGACTACTTTGTTAGGTGTTAGATCGAGTCCAATTGTAATAAGTCACTGTTTTGATGGTTGACAGTTGACTATTTTCTTTTTGGGTCTATTACCGTAGTCTTTGTATTAGGTAGTGTTTTGTGTCACGGAATGCCAAAGGGGGAGATTGTGAGTTCCATTTTTATTGGCATGTGTCCGTGACAAAACAAGTTCAATTGAGTTGTAATCTTTCATGAAGATCTTTGTGCAATTGGACTGGTTTCTGGCTGCTGTGCATCAGACATGCGTTCGTGGTGGCGTTCGTTGCAGTGTTCGATTGATTAGCGTTGGTGCTGGCGTTCGTAATTGGGTTCGAACGTGTGGAGTTAGTGGCACGTTCTTTATTGGGTTCGAACGGGAATTCCAGAGAGCAAATGTTCGAGTCTCGTTCTTGTTGGGTTCGAACGAGATCATTCCAGAGAGTTCACGTTCGTTGTGCGTTCGATTTACGTTCGAACGAGTCTTCACAGAAAGGGCGCGTTCGTGTAGCGTTCTAGTAAGCGTTCGAACGCGACTGCGATCTGAACGCGTTTTTGGCCTGCAAAACCCTAGGTTTTCACCCTACCTATAAATATAACACTTAGCCGCCATTCTCTTCAGTTGAAGCATATTTCCCTTGAGCCAAATACTCTCAAAGCTTTCAACTCTCTTTGATTTCACCTTGAAGACTCTTTGAATCTCATGTCTTCTTTGTTAATGGTGAAATCCATTCTTTGATAAACCTTCAACACAACCTAACCCAAAATCCCTAATCCTTTAGAGTTCTATAGGAGGAAGTTTGGTAGTCGGAGTTCCGGCGTTCAGAGGTGATACAATCTACTCAGAGACTTCAGAGGTTCTGAAGAAAACTGTGGGTCACGGGCTTTAGGAGTTGCCTTGAGTTCTTGCAGTATAGAGGTACTTGAGTCGGTGGAATTGCCACCTTAGGTCTTGACCATCGCTGTAAGTTTTTCTCGATATAGTGGATTGGGCTGGTAGCCGATATACCAGGAGTGGTTTTTTACTCTAACGAGTTTTCCACTTCGTCACCAAAATTACTTGTGTTGATTTTGTGTGGTTTAATTATAATTGCTGCTTTATTTATTGTTATTGTTTTTACATTTCCAGCTTATTATTTTTGTTGGTTGAATTGTTAAATTGCCTGTTGCAATTCCATAGTAGCAGTAACAGGACTTGTCCTGCTTATTGTTTGTAATTCCGCATAGGGTCAGAACTTAGGATAACCTCGAATTTTCAAATTACATTACAGTAACAAGCTAAAATTAATTATATAAGATCACCAGGTATAATTGTTTCAAAGTGGTACATGGAATTATATCTCAAGTGTAGACCATGTTACCATCCATTCGGAATCGACAATGGAATTTATGTCCGGGTTTCCATCCTATAAATATACCAAATTGAATGACCATATACGATCGAATGTATTTCACGTCAGATGTATCCAGACGAATATAATATATAGGTATGACTGAATATCCTTTATGGATCAGTCAAGTAAAAAAGACAGACATACATACTGATACCAAACTACACATAACATGATTATAATGGAAATAGATGTGAAATACATGGATAAAATAGTAAAGCGACAATACCAAAAATGTAGCCAGATAATTGTATCTCTGGTCGGATGTTGTCTATTACTTCGGTATGTATGGCCGGATGTAACGGAAATTCGGCCGGAGATACTGTATCAGAACAGTATGGTAAACTAAGCAAAAATAGTAACAAGGGTACCATTAGGTCGTACCTTTGGATGTGGTTGGCTAAAAAAATACCTCTGAGAACCAAATCACTGCTTGGTTGCTATGTCATATGAGATTAACTCCAGGGACTTCGCATGACAGAATTTAGTTTCAGGGTTTTTGTTTAGGATTAGTGTTTTTGTCATTGTTATCTTTGGGGCCAAAAAAAATTCCCCATATGAAGATTTTAGACACTAATTTATAGTGCACAAACAAAGACATATCAAATCCCTTTTTTATCTCTAATAATTGCCAATCTTCAGCATCAGTTACAACTTGACCTATGTCAAACTGAATGTTTATTTTTAGACAAACCTTCAGTCGGACTTCAATCAGTCCGTGGTTTAAGTGATTGAAAATCAACAAATTGGCCGAAAGCCTTATACACATTCGGCCAGACATTTATTTGAAATACATGTCTGACCAGACATCCATCAGACCCATGATTTCTGTGATTAACAATCTACACTCACTGACAGTTGTCACATGTCTGACCGGATTTAGGATTTCAAGTGTATGTTCGACCGAACTTTGTGGTTCATGAAAAGACTGGCCGAACATAGGTGATGTCTGACCTGAATTTGGCTACTCTTCTGAATTCTTTGGGGTTTCTTTCCCTTATGGCATCAAATATTGTAACTTTCCAAACTTTCAAGCGGTGCCTCTATACGAGACTCATCATCAGACTGTGCATAAAAATATAATGTCTATAGTCCCATTTTAGTAGGCCTGTGCAGTGTGTGATAGTGACAGGTCTATCAAAGTCATGCATACATTTGTACTTACCTGGTTTGTCAGAGTCTCCGGACTTACCTGTTTTGGGTGGTATTTTGTTTTGTTGATAGATGGGTCTTCGGGTCCTCTGACGGCTATGAGAGTTGATGACATTTTGGTCAATCTAGGATGTTATTGACTTGAGCGACATCTTTATCCACTATGAAATTTCAAGTGATGGCTTTTTTGTTTGTCCGAGTTCTTTTTATGATGATGTCATTTTGATTCATCTACTTCAAACATCGGTGGCGTTTTGATCCGTCTAATGGCCTTTTGCTCCATATGCTTATAAGACTGATGGTGTTTTGATCTAACTGATGGCCATTTGCTCTATATACTTCTGGCATTTTGATCCGTCTGATGGACTTTTCTTCCATCTGATGGGCTTTTCTTCCATTTGCTTCTGACATTTTGGTCTGTCTGATGGGCTTTTCTTCCTTATGATGGGATTTTCTTCCATTTGCTTCTAGAATTTTGATCCATCTGATGAGTTTTTCTTCCATATGTTTCTAGTATTGATGGTATTTTGATCCGTCTGATGGTCTTTTTTTCCCATCTGTTTCTGGTATTTTGATCTGTCTGATGGGTTTTTCCATATGCTTCTAGTTAGGGGTGGCAAAACGAATCAACGAATCGAATTTGTATCGAATGCTAAACAAATCAAATCGAAATGTGATAGATTCGTATTCGATTCGTTTATTAAAGGAATCATAATATCAACATTCATATTCGATTTGTTTATTAAATGAATCGAATACGAATATTCGTTTAGTCATGATATTATTTAATATCATAATTTACCATAGTTTATTTACATTATTTTTTCATAAATATAGACATATAAAATATGTAATTAATATATTTATTAAAAATACATCATCAAATATCGAAAATATTATTTTTCTTATATGGTAATTAGCCATAATTTCTCGAATATTAATTGAAAAATAACAATAACTAGTAAAAGAAAATAATAAAATGAATCATAAACGAATTAACGAATCCATGAGCTTAAATTTGTATTCGATTCGTTTAATAAACGAATTGAATTGAATTGACCCATTTATTAAACGAATCCATTTTCATACTCGTATTCCCTTTAAAGGGAATCATATCGAACGAATAAACAAATCATGACCCAAATTGCCACCCCTACTTCTAGTATTGGTGGAATTTTGATCTATCTGATAATTGATGGACTCTTGGGTCCTCCAATGCTTTGATCGATTGTGAGATACCTCGATCCCTGACTTTGAATTGATGGACCCGCAAGTCCCTCGATTCCTCAATTGGTAACGAGATGCCTCGATCCCTGATCTTGTATTGATAGACCTTCAAGTCCCCTGACGCCTCGATTGGTTATGAGATTTGATGGACACTCGGATCCCCCGATGCCTCGATCAGTTATGATATTACCGTTTCCTCTAAATTATCTATGTATGCATATTTCAAATTGATATAAATGTTTGAAGCATACAAAATGATTAGGCAAGTATTCAAACTTCTATTGGTATCGATTTTCATTTGATATCACTAAGTACCTTAATCATATATTTAAACCCCTACTTTATTTCAATTGGTATCACATGAAATTTATTGAGTTAAATGCAATATATATGATCACTTGATTGAATATGCCTTGCCAAATGAACTAATTGGTTGAAAATGAAATGCATGTAAATTAGCATAATCTTATATGAATATCATGAAATGTATGTATTAGAATATAATTGGCATCATGAAATGCATGGACTTTGATAATTATTTAATTGGTGTCATGGAATGTATTGATATATTTTTGATTGGTATCAAATTTGGGGAGAAATCATGCTTAAGATGATCTAACATTTTAAATGGTATTCATGAGTATTTATCTTTTGAAAAATGCTATTTTATGCATGAATTTTGATTTTTTATGGCAAAAAGGGGGAAATGCCAAATGTGCTTATTTTTTAAATGTGTTATCATTTTTGCACACATCTATTGGTATCTCATTTTAGAACTTAATTTTGCTTCTCCACTTTTTGATAATGTCAAAGGGGGAGAAATCATTAGAATGAGATTAAAACTTGTTTTACCCTCACCCTTGGTTTAAGGGGGAGTAATAGTACTAATGTGCTTGTCAAGTTTTGATAGAACTATTTTGAAGACAATCACACATTGAGGGGGAGCTTATATTAAGGGGGAGCAAAATTGTCAAATTTGGACTCCAAGAAGCTCACAAGTATCATCAAGTTTTAAGGGGTTGCCATCATCAAAAAGGGGGAGATTGTTGGCGACTTGATCGCATAAAAGGATTTTGATGACGTCAACGCGAATGAAGACTTCGACGTACAAACACGAAGCATTACAAAAAGTGTCGAAGCATATAGGGTGAAGAGCGAGAATATGAAGACTAGCGGCAAATCGAAGATAATGATTAAGAACTAAATTTTATTGTAAGTGAGTTTACTCAAAGTGATCTAAAGCTCTTAGGAATCATACATTTTGCATCACTTGCATTTAAAATGGATTAGAATGCTTAAAGAATCATTTGCACTTTATTTGCACAAAAATGAATTTCTATGCACAAGTGCATCGGTAAATGATCTTCCAAAAACTATCAAACGGTTGAATTAAACTTCAAATAATATACCGTTAGATAGATATGTGTCTCTAGTTTGCTACGGTTCAAACGGAACATAATTCCGATGCATAAAACTTTTTCTAGAGCCTTTTTAGTACAACATGTTCAGATGTGCGTTTTCTGCATACACGTCACATTAGAAAAATTCCATAAATTTCATCTTAATGTTTTTGGAGCTGAATTTTTTACAGAAGCTAGATCTATGTGTCTAGTTTATGTATAAATTTACGGATCATGATTTGGAATTTTCTAGAGAAAGTTACGGCCAAAATACCAAGTGTCGTCAGTCTTGACTGGTCATGCACATACTGAAACCATGGAGCTCCATGCCGGTCCCCATGCCGGTTTGCTCGCCGGTCTCCATGCCGGTTTTATCTGAGCAAATAATGCTCTCTGGAACCAGGAGCTCCTCGCCGGTCTCCTCGCCGGTTTGCTCGCCGGTCCAACGGCTAGTTTTTTGAACGTTATGTTACCGTTGGAGACCTAGACCGGTATGCCGGTCCCCTCGCCGGTTGCTCGCCGGTCTCGCTGTAAGTTGGGGAAAACTTTGCATTTTGTTATAAATAGAACCCCAACTCCTTTGCCTTAGGTTAGAGATCTAGAAAACCTTCATATACATTCTCTAAAGGCAAACAAAGAGTGTCATACACCTTCATATTCATAAACACTCATCCAAGCTCACACACACATCTTCTCCATATCATTTAGTGAGCTTAGAACACTTGGGTTTGCTCTCACACAATTTCTCATTATTTGTGAGTGCCCAAGTGTGTTTTAAATTCTTTCATATCAAGTCGCCAACAATGCATACATTTTTACTTACCTGGTTTCTCAAAGTCGACGGACTTACCTGGTTTGGGTGGTAGTTTGTTTTGTTGATAGATGGGTCTTCGGGTCCTCTGACCGCTATGAGAGTTGATGACATTTTGGTCAATCTGGGATGTTATTGACTTGAGCAACATCTTGATCCACTAGGAAATTTCAAGTGATGGCTTTTTTGTCTGTCCGAGTTCTTTTTATGATGATGTCATTTTGATTCATATGCTTCAAACATTGGTGGTGTTTTGATCCGTCTAATGGCCTTTTGCTCCATATGCTTATAAGACTGGTGGTGTTTTGATCTAAATGATGGCCTTTTGCTCTATATACTTCTGGCATTTTGATCCGTCTGATGGACTTTTCATCCATCTGATGGGTTTTTCTTCCATTTGCTTATGACATTTTGGTCTGTCTGATGGGCTTTTTTTTTCCTTATGATGGGATTTTCTTCCATTTGCTTCTAGTATTTTGATCCATTTGATGAGTTTTTCTTCCATATGTTTCTAGTATTGATGGTATTTTGATCCGTCTGATGGTATTTTTTCCCATCTGTTTCTGGTATTTTGATCTGTCTGATGGGTTTTTTTCATATGCTTCTAGTTAGGGGTGGCAAAACGAATTAACAAATCGAATTTGTATCGAACCCTAAACGAATCAAATCAAAATGTGATAGATTCATATTCGATTCGTTTATTAAAGGAATCCTAATATCAACATTCATATTCTATTCGTTTATTAAATAAATCGAATACGAATATTCGTTTAGTCATGATATTATTTAATATCATAATTTACCATAGTTTATTTACATTATTTTTTCATAAATATAGACATATAAAATATGTAATTAATATATTTATTAAAATACATCATCAAATATCGAAAATATTATTTTTCTTATATGGTAATTAGCCATAATTTCTCGAATATAATTGAAAAATAACAATAACTAGTAAAAGAAAATAATAAAATGAATCATAAACGAATTAACGAATCCATGAGCTTAAATTTGTATTCGATTCGTTTAATAAACGAATTGAATTGAATTGACCCATTTATTAAACGAATCCATTTTCATACTCGTATTCCCTTTAAAGGGAATCATATCGAACGAATAAACAAATCATGACCCAAATTGCCACCCCTACTTCTAGTATTGGTGGAATTTTGATCTATCTGATAATTGATGGACTCTTGGGTCCTCCAATGCTTTGATCGATTGTGAGATACCTCAATCCCTGACTTTGAATTGATGGACCCGCAAGTCCTCGATTCCTCAATTGGTAACGAGATTCCTCGATCCCTGATCTTGTATTGATAGACCTTCAAGTCCCCTGACGCCTCGATTGGTTATGAGATTTGATGGACACTCGGATCCCCCGATGCCTCGATCAGTTATGATAATTAATGGTATTTTGGTCCATCCGGTTGCCTCTTTTTCCATATGTTTCTTTTCTGCTCGGTGTCCTAACTGTGCGTCGGACCCAATATACTCTTATAAGTGGGGTTCACCCCCGGTATTCTGATCTTTGGATGCTCCGTCTCTTGAAGGTTCTTGATGCACACCTTATTTCTTTGTATTTCTTCTTCTCCGTTTGCTTTGTTCAATTTCTTGAAAATGAAATGTTATTTTTATGTATGCATGTGTGCAAATGATCTTTAATTGCCTGCCCTTTCTTCAGCTTTTAAGAGTCGTGACGCACCACATAAGGTTATTTAAAATAAATAAAATTAATTAAAAAAATTATGTTAAAAAGATAAATACAAATCTATTTGAATTCAAAACCTTTCACTATCCTAATTGAAATCAAAATCTAAAACTATAAAAATAAAAATATCAATATTTTTATGAAAAATGAAGAGGTTTAAATATATATCTATATATCTGAATGTAAGTACTAAAATATTTATTATTATTATTATTGTGGGAGATAAAATGAGATAGAGAAATAATATTTATTACCTTCAATTTGATGGGTCTAGCCTTTGAAGTCCAAAATCAATGCTTGGCTTTCTTCTAGAAGCTTTCTGTAATTGGGTCTGAACGTATGTGTTTGTAGTTTAGAATCTTCCCCTCTCTTTCTAATTGTTTATAATAAAGCTGCTAATCAAGAGTGCAATATGCTATTCTTTAATTATGTTTAGTGATTAATGAATTTTTCCAACCCCATTATCTACAAACTCATTGGCTTATATAGGGTTACATTTATGTAGATGTCAATTTCTTATTGACACCTCTAGATGCATCATATACATTTGGCATCATACATGCTCTAATATGGCATTAGGTGTAATTACACATGTTATTATGCATGTTAAACTATGCTTATTTGGTAAGATAAATGGATTGCCATTAAAGTTCATTAATCTTGGATGATGACATATGTGACATCATATACTTCAGAATATTGATATCAAGATCGGAATGCTTCTAATGTGCATTGTTAGGTTTCGAAATAAACCTTCCTTGGACGGGGTCCAAGATGGAATAGGCTAATCTCGAAGACTCTTTTATTCCAAACTAATCCACTTCGGAGTGGTGTTACTCCGGGGTAATATTATTTCGAAGTTGAGTTCAAGTTGTCTCCGAGGTCTTTGGATTTCGGAGGTAACTCTTGACTTCTCATGTCTACTAGTACAATAGTACCATGACATATGAGTCCCACTAATGAGGCGTGTTAAGAAAGATACATGTGTCCTTGATTGCAGGGCTAAATCTGAGCACCTATAATTTATTGTAGTAATATTGCTGTTTTTAAAAAAAGATATAAGACATTTGATATTTTAAATTGGAGAACAAATTACCTCTACCTTTAGAAAAGCAAAAAATAAAAAAATAAAAAAATAAAAGGCATTTACAAGTAAAATAAAAAAGATGAGGTTTATTATGTAGATATTTTTTCTAGATGAGCATTGAAAATCAGCCACATTTAATTATATTTTAAATGTAAACATATTTTAGAGAATAAGTTATAATTATTCGGACGCAGCAGGAAACAAATTTTCATTTGTTTTATATTTCTATGAAGAGAACATATTTTTCTTAAAAATGACACCAAACAATATTTTTTTATTTTATTTTTAATTACATTATAATTTATAGATGTTTACAAAAAAAAAAAAAAATCTTTTGGAGCCTTCAAAATCATCTTTATCATTATGATGACACAATCAAATATATAAACCTAGAACGAACTGCTTCCAAACATTAGTAAGGGTGTGCAGCGGTTCCGGTTCTGGTTCTAATAGAAACCGCAAAGAATCGGGTCGATTTTTTAGTTCCAAAATCAGACAGATTTTGTGATTCGAGAATCAGAACATGTTCCTTTAGGGTCAATTCCGATTCCAAAATTAAGGAACCGATTTTTTGGTCCGGTTTAGATCTTATTATGGTGGGAACCAGAATCGATTTTAGTAATATAAAATCAACATATTTTTTGTAAAACAAATTTAAGGAATGTCCAAGTCTCCCCCTTAAATAATGCATCTCCACCCTATCTAAATCCACAATTAAATGTATCCCTTAGGATTTGAACTATGCTATCCTTCATGGATTACTACAAAATCATTATGTTGCTGAACTATTTTACTTTATGTATTGACCATTCAAGTATTGGACGAACGCAAATATTGCAGTAAATATATTGTTGCTACAAGTTTGAGGAGCAGTCATTACTTAATATCAATTATCGATTATTGTATTTTTTTTTTTTTTACAATGAAACAAAGAAAATATTGAACAAATAGAAAATATGGTAACCCTGAAATCGATTATGAATCGACGATTTCAGTACTACAAAGTCAATATAATTTTTGTTAAAAAAAAATTAAGGAATGTCCAAATCTCCTCCTTAAATAATGCATCTTCACCCTATCCAAATCAACTATTAAACATATCCCATATGATTTAAACTATGCTATCCTTCAAGGATCACTACAAAATCATTATGTTGCTGAACTATTTTACTTTATGTATTGACCACGAACGCAAATATTGCAGTAAATATATTGTTGCTACAAGTTTGAGGAGTAGTCATCACTTAATATCAATTATCAATTATTGTAATTTTTTTTTACAATGAAACAAAGAATATATTGAACAAATGGAAAATAGGATAACCCCGAAACCGATTATGAATCGATAAATAGAATACCCTATTTAATTAATAATTGTTATATGTAAAAAATATGTGGTTCTAACATAAAGATTTGAACATATATAACTAATAATGTTAGCATAAAAAGTTGTGGAGGATATGACATGCTTCTCTTTATAAGGCCACAAATCTATTGAAAATGAAATGATGTGTTTCCGTTTAATTTTAATTCAAATAATTAAACCTTTTTAATTTAATGCTTTAAGCTTTGATTAATCTCAATCTTGTACGCCCTCGGATTTGGTGGTATAAAATTTAGGATTTGGTTGCTCAAATCGTATGTTCGAATTTAGGGGTGCACTTCTTGTAAGAGCCTGATTTTACATATTCCGCTTAAACCTGAATCAGATGATTTGACGACGAGACTTCCAATATTTTCAAAAAAATAAAATCAACGTGTACATTGATACAAGTTATGGATTACATTTAATAAAAAAAAATGTATAAATAAACAATATCTTGGTTAGGGTTTGCTTTCATATGAACACATTGTATACTTGCAGCCACCCATTTAATCTTTTGGTCTATCATCACCTAAAATTATATTGCATCCTTTACATAAAGTTGACTTAACCAAATTTGGCTATCAAACAATTCATACACTACAAAAATTATGGCCGTTAGCGTCGAAACTAATCGACACAAAAAGCCAAAATTTCGACGCAAATGTAAATTAGCGTCGAATTAATTAGACGCAAAAATTAGACGCCCAAACATGACAAGAATAATATTTAGCGTCGAAATAAAGATATTCGACGCTAAAAACTACAATTTTACGTCCAATGTATTTCGACGCTAAATAAAAGTTTCTGACGCTATAGGTCAGATATTGCGACAAAATAACTCGACGCTAAAAAAAGACTTTTAGCGTCGAATCTAATCGACGCTAAAGTATATTAAAAAAATAATATTTGAATACTTACTGCGGTGATTTTTTTACTATTCGTGTCGAATATAGTCGACGCCAAAAACACATTTAGCGTCGACTAGTTCGACGAAAATAGTGAAGAAATGTGTTTTTTTAAAAAAATTATTAATTTACTGCTTTTTGGTCTAAAATAATTAATTTAATATTTTATTTATTTGAAAAAAATTTCCTAATTAATAACAGAATTACGAAATATTATAATAATTATTTTATTATTATATTGATTTTTTTCTTAAAAAAAACATATTATATTAAAACTATTTGTTCAAAATGTTTATACAAATATATATAAAATTTATTGCTACTGTGATGGGGGGCGCTCGCGCCCGATGCACCCTGACTGAGTGAGGCCTCCAACATCTGCCGGAAAGCCAGCATCTGCTGTTCGAACTGCTCAATCTTCTTCTCGTGGTCCACATTGACCTGTTGTAGCTCCTCCTTAGTCTTCTTCAGCTCATCTCGGGTGGTGACTAGCTGGTCTTCAGTGGTGGTTAGTCGGTCTTAGGTGGTGGCTAGCCGGTCTTCGGTGGTGGCTAACTGGTCTCGAATAGAGAAGGCATTGTCCGAATTAACAGTATTGCGTGCAGATGACGTTGGTTTCTTACGAGTGCCAAGGCCGACGTTGTAAGCTGTCTGATTCTTGAAAACCAATTGCGACAATTGCTCATCTGGTATCGGGTCGGACCCTGTCTCCTGAGTTTGATGTTGGAGTTCCATCATTTCGTTATGTTTAAAAAAATAAGTTAATGTTAGAATTTGAAAAAAAAAAATTAACATATATAATAATAATTATTTTATTTTAAAAACTGAAACTTACATAGCAGCGTTCGGCTTCTTCATTTATCCATTTTTTTTTCATTGTAATGCGTCACTCGGAAAAAATCTGGAAATGATTGTGCCTCACATGTGCTACTCTGTTAAAAACAGAAAATAAATTCAGTATTATTCAACATTAGTAAAAATAATGAACTGTTAAATTTTACGTTATGATATATTTACCTCAGAATGTTCGGCACGATGTTGGATAAATGGCTTCGAACCTCCACGGTGGTTAAAACGCAAGTGACTTCGATTTTCCGCATTTACGTGACATTTATCCTGCATTTAACAACACTGTAAGAGTTGAAAACAAAGACATTTATAAATTTTCGTTTATTTTAAAATTTACCTCGTGTTTCTTGCTAGACCAAAGCTCACATAAGAATGTCTAGTCTTGCCCCTCTATAAAATCAGGCTTATGTTGTGGAGCATCTGAAGGTTCATGTTCGTCGAATATTGGTTTCAGGACTTTTGTCTTATAATCCTTATAAATTTTCCCCATGTGGTAGTCAATATAATGTTGGACATTCACTTTGGTCAGATCGAAGTCGAACCACTCCTACAGAAATAGCAACCGAGTCAAAATAAGTATAAAATAAAAATTTTAACTAACAAACAATATCGAAAACTTAATACCGTAAGGAAACTCACCAGTAGCGAATAGAACAGCTGGTTGATTTTCGTCTCCCACGGTATCTTTCTCCAAGAAACGTAGTTTTGGGGAGCTTCAAACCGAGCTGTAGCTCCTATGGCTGTAGTAAACGCTGAATTATGTTGTCCAACTTGACTTTGTCCATCATCTGATATCTCTATACGGATACGACCATGAGCCTTAACGTGCTTAGCCAACCCCAGGCCACGGGTGCGTCCTCGACCCTTCGCTGTACTTGACTCACTTGTGCTAGCAGAGACTCCATCAGGGCCAACTGTCTTTACTGATGTAGATGGAATCGCATTAGCCCATCTGCGATTGCCCGGTGCTATCTGCAAAAACACACAAAGTTTCAGGTTTCCATCACAATAACTCACATGTGGTGGCGTGGATCTAACCTATTATATGCATGAATCATGAATACATAGTATGAACTGCATAAATGATAATATGGATAAATCATGATGGCAACACCAATCTACCCCTTCAAAAAACAGTTCATTTCCTATAATGTAAAACAATAAAGCAAAAAAATCTATTTCTGAACAGAGAAATGAGTGTCAGATGCTAAATACATTATGAATGTGCAAGGTTATTGCCTGTTAAACAAATAAATAAGATGGCTATATTGGCATTGAAGTGAGGAGGATTGGGAGATATGAACTTAATAAATGGTAATTTATGTGTAATATAAGAGCATGATTTCATCTTAAATTTTAAGATTTTGTAGTATGAAATGCTTGATATGGGCTTATTAATTTTCTGGGAAGAATCCTAAAACAAAAATATAAAGAACCCTAGATATCATGCATTATTCTCCAAATTTACACATTAAAAGTAGACTTGACACCAATTAAAACATCATCATCTTTCTCAATGAACTCCAAATCAGTGTCACAACTACCCCACCAGTTCCACTAACACTAGCACTTCCTCATATGCCCATTAATTCATCAATTTTCCTACTCTTCACACCTCTCCCCATCACCTTATTTGAATTCCTCGGCACTGATTTCAGCTATGTTTTTCCACTCCCCTGCATCACATGCACGCCCTCCACATTTCCCTTCAAAACATCTTCTTTAGCCCCCTCACCACCCACACCTTAAAACAAATTTTTGCTCCCAGAACAACAACATATTACTGCTCACTCGAAGATGTTGATTACCAGCAACCAACTTTGTCGTACAATCTCCAACACGAAACAACTCCACAAGAACTGGAATCACACCTATCTCAACAAGCATACGCCTAGCACACTTTGTAACCCCGAGTAACCCTAAAATCTGCCAAGCTCTTTCTCTAGAAACCATATTACCAAAACTAACCGCCTCGACGAGATATCTTAACCCACCTAAACCACCAAGAACCCTCCTAACTTATCTCAACAATGCCAAAATCTTTCAATAAATACTTCCTAGTACCATCATTACATGAATTCAAAAAATCAATAACAATCTCCAACCCACGATTCCTAGCAACAATCACCCTATTTCCATGATCAAATGTGACAAAAACCCTAAAGCCGTAATACACACACACATACACAAACTTATGAGTAATATTTCAATTCCAACTAAGAAATCAAAGCTCCGAAAAAACCGTAAATTCAAATTCCACAAGCACAATACTCGAAACAGTAAAAACATAACAATACATTGAATCTGGGTTGAAGCCCCTAAAATGTCGAAACTGAGAGGGAATTTTCTGATTTCGTGAAGCATAAAAGAATTAGGGGAAATCGAAATTAGGAATTTTAATAAACATTTAGTGTCGAATTATTTTAATTTTACCGTCGAATATTTCGACGCAAAAAAAATAGCGGTAATTAATGAAATTCTTTGAGGGAAAATAAATGTTTTACCTTTAGCGTTGAAATATTTCAATCGACGCTAAAGGTTAACTTTTTATGTCGATTTTGTATTTCGACGCTAAATGTTATTATTTTAGCGTCGATTTAGTATTTCGACGCTAAAGCGTATGATAATAAATTATTTTAATAATAACAAAACTAACATTCAACCATGATATACTAATTAATCATGACAACAACAACACCAATCATCCATGATGATAGTAATTCAAAACAACAATCAAATTCATAATAATAGTAAAAATTATTCATGCATCACGTCATATACTAACTATATTAGTCACTATTATCTTCGGTATTTGAGGATTCGTGACTGGACTCGAAGTCATCTTCAGTGTCAAATTCTTCTTCAATTGATATTTCCACGCTAACTTCAGAATGATTAATTATCTCAACGTCTGTATTATCTCGAGTTAATGTGATATTTTCACGAACGGTGACATTTGGTACATGAAATATCTGTTCAGGAACTTCGAAGTTGTCAGAGACTTCTTGTGTATCATATGATATTTCAACATTATCTTTCTCCTCTGTGTCCCAAATGCCTCTATGTTGTAACTTTTCTGCCACCATCCATCCATTTCCTAACTTTGGATCAGATATATATATCACTGACCGTGCTTGGGTACAGAAAATATATGGATCATTCTTGTACCAATAACGTTGAACATTAATTGACGTTAGATGATTACTAACTTGAATTCTCCTCTTTCCGACATTTGTGTCAAACCATTTGCATTTGAATAACATAATATGTCGTCTGGGTATGTATATCAACTCAATGACTGATTGCAACACTTCGTAGAAGTCAATAATATCTGAGTCGTGTTCTCCTTGGACTACAATTCCATAATTATGAGTCACATGTGCAACATTTCGCTGCTCGGTATGAAATCTAACTCCGTTCACAATGCATCCACTATATTTATAAGCCTGCTTCTGAGGCCCATAAGCCAAAGAAACCAACGAGGATGACGAGTCCAATTGACCATTTTGCAATTGGTTGTTTATCTAACAATGAGAGAAATATATGTGTTAATATAACAAACTGAAATATTTACTGTTAGGATAAAAATAAAAATAAAATGTTATGCCTTACAGTTGTCTCAAACCATTTAGGAAATTCTTTTTTGTGTCTTCCATCAACGTTATGGTCACCACCATATTGTAGCATTATAATATGTTGCCTATAAAAAATGAGTTAGGTTAATGTATGGCAAAAAAAATATAGTTATGCACCAAAAAGACTTACGTTAAATACGGTTGCACTTCATCGCAATTACTCAATATAAACCAATGTGCATGTTGAACTTCCTCAAATGTTAGTAATTTGACACCTACTGCTCTAAATGGTCTGCAATTTTGACGGAACACTGTGATATCTTACTTATATTACTTGCATCTCCATTATAGTTTTGTGGCCGACGATTAAAATGAGTTTCAATATTCTGCATGTACATCGAACAAAATGTTATTGCTTCACTGATTACAACAGCTTCTACTATTGACCCTTCAGGTCGCGCCTTGCTTTTCACATATTGTTTGTAATGTCCCAAAGCCCTGCAGATATGACAACAAATTTGCATTAATAATAAATTTAATGCACAGTAAAAATTTAAGAATGTAATATTTAAAATTGTATAGTACCTCTCAATGGGATACATCCATCTGTAATGGACAAGACCTCCATTCCTAGCTTCAGCCGGTAAATGCACGGCCAGATGTACCATCACATCAAAAAAAGCGGGTGGCAAAATTTGCTCCAGCTTGCATAGGATTATCACGATTCATCGCTCAAGTTCGTCCATAACAGATGTGGTTAATGTCCTCTAACATAATTGTTTAAAGAAGACACATAGATCAAGTACGGCGTCGCATACATTCGGGGGAAGATAAGGTCGAATGCCAACAATAAGGAGAATCTCGAGAAGCACATGACAATTGTGACTCTTTAACCCCGTTATTGTATCATCTCTGACCCAACGCCCAATATTCGATGCATAATCATCAGGAAATTTAACCATTTTCAGCCAATCACGGAATGATTTTCTCTCTGATTGAGTTAGCACGTAACTAACAGGTGGCTTAATAAGACCTCGATAAGTGACTTGTAAATGCAATTCACTGTGAATTCAAAGATCTTGTAGGTCCAATCTAGCATTTACAGTGTCTTTTGTCTTACCCGGAATATTGAATAGTGTGCCCACTAAACTCTCACATATGTTTTTTTCTATATGCATTACATCCAAATTATGTCTCAAACTCAGAGTCCCCCAATATTCTAACTCAAAGAAAATACTCTTTCATGTCCAATTCAACTCTTCAGATTGACGTTTTCGATTTTTATCTCTATTATTAGGATGTTTCCCTGGTGTGCTGTCTCTGAGATGTTGATGTTGGCAAAGTATGTCGAATCCAGACAATGGATTGGGCATACTCTGAGGTTCATGTTGACCGTTGAATAATTTACTCATCCGCCAAGGATGACTCAACTCAAGAAATCTCATGTGTCTTGTGTATCCTATTTTATTTCGTAATCGTTGCGAATGTGTTTGACCCGCACAAACTGGACATGTCATGTATCCCTTAGTGCTCCATCCAGATAATGAACCATAAGCTGAAAAATCATTAATGGTCCATAATAATGCGGCATGCATCTAAAAATACTGCTCGGAAGCTGCATCATAGGTATGCACACCCACATTCCATAATGTTTGTAACTCATCGATCAATGGTCTCAAGTAAATATTCATATCTTTACCAGAGGAACGTGGACCAGGGATAAGCAATGACATAAACATGAACAGATCCTTCATACATTTCTATAGAGGTAAGTTATATGGAATAACAATAACCGGCCACATGCTATAAGAGTTGTACATATACCCAAACGGGTTAAAACCATCAGAGGCAAGACCTAACCTGACATTACATGGGTCCTCAGCGAAACGGGGTACATGTCATCAAATTTCTTCCACTCGGTTCCATCCGCATGATGTCTAGGTATGCCCTCCGCACCGATCCTATTTTCATGATGCCACATCATGTCAGTCGTTGTGTGTCGTGACATGAACAACCTCTGCAGCCTGGGCGTTAAAGGGAAATATCGCTATATCTTTTGAGGCACTTTTTTCCCCATACCACGGACTTTGTACCGACTTTCACCACATATCGGACAATATTCAAGTGATTCATACTCGGCACGAAATAATACACAGTCATACTTACAAGCATGAATGGATTCATACCCCATTCCCATATCACGCAATATTTTCTTTGCCTCGTAATACGACTTAGGCAATTCACTTCCAACCGGTAACATTTGCCCCAACAACTCTAGCATCATATCAATACTTTTGTTGGTCATTCTGTTGATCACTTTAATATGTAATAATTTCACAACAAAATTCAAGATCGACATTCCAGCACCTTCAAATTGAATTTTTTTTCCTCATCAAGTAGTTCACTAAATAAATTTTGATCATTTCCACTTAACAATGGCATGTCACCACTAACACTATGACCAAGTTGTTGACCTTGTAAGTCATTCAAATCATCGGTTATCTCATCGTTTGCATGTTGATTGTAACTACTGCTGCCTTCACCGGAATCAATAAACTGTGACTGAGAATTATATTGTTCACTGTGATAAATCCACGTACGGTAAGTTGGTGATATTCCCGGCATGTATAAATGATTATGAACTTCATCTAACCGTTTCCTTTTCCTATTCAAACAATTTTTACATGGATACCGAACACGACCTTCTGCATCAATGTGTTGCTTTGCGACTTCCATTAGCTCATACACTCCATTACGATATTCAACACTCAATCTATCCAGCGAGCTCATCCAATTTCTATCCATTTCAGCAGATACCTAAATATAATAATATAATTATTAAACATCATATTACACTCATTAACATTACTATTTCGTTAAATATATTTAGTTAATTAACTAATCTACATATATGAATCATAAACCACTAACAAAAAGTATATAATAAACATAATCATAAATAATGAAAACCATAATTTTTTACAAAGATTAAACTGAAATACTTAAGTGAGATATATAATTATTCTTTGCAAATATAAAGAAAAATAATAAAGAAATATGAAAGAAGATTTACCTTATGGAAAATTAATTACAATTTTATTTAAAATTTGTTGGAGAGTTGTGAAGTATCAGAGGAGAGAGTCTCAGATTGCAGAGGATGAGATTGAAGAGGATGAGAGAAAAAGCAGAGGGAGAGAAGGGTTGGTGGCATTCTGCATTTTAATATATTTTTAGCGTCGAATCCATTAATTCGACGCTAATTGTCGATTTTTAGCGTCGAATCGCCTAATTCGACGCTAAATGTCTGATTTTTAGCGTCGATATTAATTTTAGACGCTAAAGATTAAAGGATTGTCGGTGGTATCTTCATAAACCTTTAACGACGCTACTTCGTCGACGCTAAATGTCAAGTTTTCGACGTCAAATATGTTTTTTGATGCTAAAAGTATAACATTTAGCGTCGCAATTTTTGTCGACGCCAAAGATTATTAAAATAGTTAAAAAAATTTAGCGTCGAATAATTTTCGACGCTATAATTCATACTTTTAGCGTCGATATTTGTATTCGACGATAAAAGTTGAATATTTGACGTCGAATATGATTTTCGTCGTAAAAATCTTGATATTTGGCGTCGAATATCAATTACGACACTAAAAGTGATTATTAGCGTCAAAATTAGTTTCGACACTAAAGTATTGGACGCTAAATGGCATAATTTTTGTAGTGATATAATTCTTTTTTCCCCATCTTGTTGTAATTCATTTACAAATTACACAATAAGTATAAATATTTCGTCATTATAGCCCTATAACGATTAAAAAATTTCATCGTTAAATATCATTTTTCTTGTAATTTATAAACTTTGAGTCCTTTATATATATACCGCTCTCCTCAACTTAAATTTTGTTAAAATATATTTTAAAAGTTAATGTGGAATTTATTTTATTAATAAGATAATTTAAATTTATCCCCACTAAAATAAAAAAAAAATATATATATATTTTTTTCTTATAAAAATAAAATTTTATCCGTATTAAATCGAACCTACGCCCTAGTAAGGGTACTTGGCGAGAAAATCTTAAGAACAGCAAGAAAATAATTTAAAAAATTAAAAGAAAATTTGCTGAACAAATGTCCAACAACCACATTCATTTATAAAAGTTCTTTTGAAAAAATTAGAAGCAACACGTTTTGCACATGCATGTATAACACGTGCACCATTGACTCGTAGCTGCATGAAAATGATTTGTTGTAGCAGTTTGATTGGCCAACGTGGCTTCTATAAAATAGACACTTGTTATATTTTTATGGCCTCCATGCATACTATCATTTTTAATTCTCACTCTACTAATTATAAATTAAAATAATAATAAGTGGATATAACGACTATTAATGTGTAATATTTTACTATTATATATATTTTTTTTTCTAAAATCTTATGTTTTATTATTATATATTTTTATAAAATTTTAAGTTTACTACATATAAAATAGTGACGAAGTAAAAATTTAATTCAGTTGAGATAAAATTTGATTTTCACAACATGTAACAAATACTCCCAATAGCGGAGCCATATTCATGGAAGTAGCCGAGTAGGAGCAGTCATCTCATTCAATTCGAAATTTTATTTGAACGTCTTTCATAAATTTATGAATATTTCGGTTTATTAATGAAATAATTTTGATTTACTCTCACTAAAATTGAGAGTATCTATAATTTTTTGTGAAAATCAAAATTTACTCCCACTGAATGAAATATAATTAATTAATACTTAATTTATAAATAATAAATAAAATTAAAAAATAATTAATAATTAATAATTAAATAATATTTAATATTTTATTAAATTAATAAATAATAAATTAATATTTAGTAATTTAATACATTAAAAATTAGTTAATAAATTAATAAAGTAATAATTAATTATTACTTTATTTATAAATAATAAGTAGAATTAATCAATAATTAATAATAAAATAATATTTAATATTTTATTAAAATAATAATTTAATAAAGAATAAATTATTATTTAGTAATTAATACATTAATAATTAGTTAATAAATTAATAAACTAATACTTAATTAATACTTAATTTATAAATAATAAATAAAATTATTCAATAATTAATAAAAGAATAAATTAATATTTAGTACTTCAATACATTAATAACTAATAAATAATAAATTAATAAGTAATTATAACCAAGGACAATTTTTTAACTTATTAATAATTCATTCTGATTTTTAAACAAAGTAAACACATCAATGATAATATTACTTCATTCCGATTACGATTCATACGGTTAAGTAAACAACTTATTTTTATTTCGATTTATCATCCACATTTTAGCTCATTCTCATTTCATCTCTTTCCGATTATATCTTATTACGATTACGAGTACGTATGTAAACACATCATTAATTTCTTTTACTATAATAACCTTACTGTCAATTTATGTACATCCTTAATTAAATTATAAGATCAGATTGATTAATTAAGATGTGAACCCAATATTTGACTTGTCCTAATGTTCAAACTTTGATTGCTAAATGAAGCCGAAGCTAGCAGGTAGTAGCACACGTGCAAGCACGTGCGTGATTTTTGCCAATTAATTTATCTCACTTTCTAAATAAATTAATTTACATTTTATGAGAAAACCTTAGGTGGTATAATTCCTAATTTCCCACTATCTCATATAAGGAGAACGATAAATTAGTCTTTTTTAAAAATTATTTAACCATTTAAATCGCTGATAAAATTTTAGTACACATTTTTGTCTTTAGAATCCAAATAATAGTGAAAAAAAATACATTATTGAGAATAAATGTGACATTTTAACAAATTAATTAATTAATTTTCATTTACGCAGAATTCGGATAATCAATTTATTTGTAAAAACTAAAAGGGTTTTATTTAAAAATTGTTTTAACATCATAGATGAAATGAGGTGTTGAAAATTTGATTAGAAACTTAAATTGTAAAAACAAAATTGAAGGTCGAATATATATATATATTGAAATTGTTGGAAACCTCACTCAAACCATCTGTTATAGGCAGTTCTTACAAGAAACACACTCCTTGAATTCGAACACAGGACTTCAAGGCGAGATCCTGAACCCTACACCACCAAGCCATATCGCTTGGGTATGAAGGTCGGAAATAATGTTATCTCATATACAAAAATAAGGACTAGTTGCTCACCTAACAATTCAAAGAGTATCATGCATCTATTCTTCAAAATTAAAAATTAAACAAATGAAGGGAAAATAAAAAAAATAAAAAAAATGACAAGTGAAAAATAATAAAAGTAATGGCATATCACTTTCATGAAATTGAATTATATGTGAAGGTGGTCCATGGACTTAAGTAAATATTTAGGGACTTTTATTTAGTATTGAGTTGAGATTTGTATTTAATTTTTTTTTTAATAAAATCCGATTGATAATTATTGGATAATAATTTATATATATGTAACTGAATCTTAATTGTCTATTACTAAAAATACTTATGTGTCAGAAGGTTATAAAAAATTCAGCACGATTTATCGTAATACCGGATTCAAATTCATATTTAGCGCCTTTTTTTAGGTTTCCGAAATTATACTTTTTGGCTGTGTATTTCTGAATAGACAAACATGTGCTTGTGTTGATGGAACTTGGAATTATATATATATATTCACAACAAAATATACCATCCCTTTAAATCACCATCCATTTGCATTGTTTTCTTTAAAGGGGGGAAAGTTATTTTCATCCTTTTTTAAATTATTTTTTGTTATTTTAGTTTTTTTTTTTAAGAAAAAAATTAAAGTGAATATCTCATTTCGATTCTAGAGACAAAACCGTAAGGAAAAAAATTATTTGAAGAATAAATTTAACATTTCACATTCAAATTGATTATTTGAGACATTTACAAATATATATATATATATATATATATATATATATATATATATATATATATATATATATAATATATATATATATGTTTTAAATATTATAAGTAATTACCCGACACATTTTTATGGAGAAAATCTACAACACAACGGAGGTATCATGTCATCCGTGTAATAATTCAATAATTCATTGTCCCGCGTGCTAAAATATTAAAAAACAACTAAAAATATGAATATTAAATTATACATGTCATAAACTAATTTGTTGGTGATATCAAATCACCTATATTTCCATTGCACCAAATAATTACTCATTTTTATGATATTATTTTAACAAAAATTAAGAAATGAAGCATTAAAAATTATCAAAATCCAAGTGGTAAACAAAATTTCTAAGATTTTTTTATTATTTATAATTAATAAAAATGTAATTGGGCCAAGCCTACACACATAAATTACAAGACTCATTTGGGTGAACGTATGAGTTATTAGGTGAAAATATTAATGTAAGAGAATTTTCAGATTGAGTTCCTTAATTAGACGGTCTCACACACATAAAATTCTTTCTTATGAGCTTGTTACCACTCTAAAGTTCATGTGGGTTATTGGATTTTTAAATAAAAAGGAAATAGCAACAAATTAGTTTTATCACTTGAAACTAATTAGTTAAAAAAAATAAAAAAAATGACAAGTGAAAAATAATAAAAGTAATGGCATATCACTTTCATGAAATTGAATTATATGTGAAGGTGGTCCATGGACTTAAGTAAATATTTAGGGTCTTTTATTTAGTATTGAGTTGAGATTTGTATTTAATTTTTTTTTTTAATAAAATCCGATTGATAATTATTGGATAATAATTTATATATATGTAACTGAATCTTAATTGTCTATTACTAAAAATACTTATGTGTCAGAAGGTTATAAAAAATTCAGCACGATTCAGCGTAATACCGGATTCAAATTCATATTTAGCGCCTTTTAAAAGAAAGGATGATTAGGTTTCCGAAATTATACTTTTTGGCTGTGTATTTCTGAATAGACAAACATGTGCTTGTGTTGATGGAACTTGGAATTATATATATATATTCACGACAAAATATACCATCCCTTTAATTCTTTAAATCACCATCCATTTGCATTGTTTTCTTTAAAGGGGGGAAAGTCATTTTCATCCTTTTTAAAATTATTTTTTGTTATTTTAGTTTTTTTTTTTAAGAAAAAAATTAAAGTGAATATCTCATTTCGATTCTAGAGACAAAACCGTAAGGAAAAAAATTATTTGAAGAATAAATTTAACATTTCACATTCAAATTGATTATTTGAGACATTTACAAATATATATATATATATATATATATATATATATATATATATATATATATATATATTATATATATATATATATATATATGTTTTAAATATTATAAGTAATTACCCGACACATTTTTATGGAGAAAATCTACAACACAACGGAGGTATCATGTCATCCGTGTAATAATTCAATAATTCATTGTCCCGCGTGCTAAAATATTAAAAAACAACTAAAAATATGAATATTAAATTATACATGTCATAAACTAATTTGTTGGTGATATCAAATCACCTATATTTCCATTGCACCAAATAATTACTCATTTTTATGATATTATTTTAACAAAAATTAAGAAATGAAGCATTAAAAAATTATCAAAATCCAAGTGGTAAACAAAATTTCTAAGATTTTTTTATTATTTATAATTAATAAAAAAGGTAATTGGGCCAAGCCTACACACATAAATTACAAGACTCATTTGGGTGAACGTATGAGTTATTAGGTGAAAATATTAATGTAAGAGAATTTTCAGATTGAGTTCCTTAATTAGACGGTCTCACACACATAAAATTCTTTCTTATGAGCTTGTTACCACTCTAAAGTTCATGTGGGTTATTGGATTTTTAAATAAAAAGGAAATAGCAACAAATTAGTTTTATCACTTGAAACTAATTAGTTAAAAAAAATAAAAAATTACAACCCAAGTAATCATAATTGTTATGTATGGCCCTAAATTACCAATAATTATATTTTCTTTTTTAATTATGAACATATTGTAAGATTGAGTTTTTATGGCACATGTAAGGTTGAGTAGAAAAAGGCCAAAAATATTATGGCAAAAAAGATTCCTTCATTTTAGCTAAAGATTTTACAATAATGACACAATTGTTGTTTGTTTTCATGTAAAAATTTGTGGTACCAACACAAAGAATTAATGGGATGATGACATGATACATCTCTTTATAAGACCACTTGGCTATTGAAAATGAAATGTGGATGCATTAATCAACCCCATTTAAAAAAAAAAAAAAAAACTTCAAATATACATTTTATGATTGCATCAATAAAAATAAAAAAATAAATTGAACATAAATTGTAGTTTAGTTTTTTAATTTGAACATATTGTAAAATTGGCAGCAACCCATTATCACCTAATATTATATAATATTTACACCATCTAGAAAAAAGTTTGACACAATAAAGGGATTATTAAATAATTTTTCTGATTTTATTTATATATATATATAGTTTGCTTGTTTGTTTGTTTCTCTTGTTTTAATTCTTTTGCAATAAACAAATAATTTATAGCTTCAACTTTAAAACCTAATAGTGATGGTAGTAGGTGACATTTTTTGGAAAAAAAAAACAAATAAAACTTTTGCCCAACTACCACTTTTTAGTTAATTTCCTATAAGTTACCGTAATATGTTTTACACAATCATAATGTGACAAGTGTTTTAAAATGTATTTTCTCAAATTTCGTTCGAAATTCAAGATTTTCTGATAACCCCACTCATTATCGTTAGTATGATAGGTTTGTTAAAAGGTAGAAGAGTGTAGATATATATATATATTTTTTTTAAAGTCAAAAATTTAAATACTAAATATTAAAAATATTAGGGACCTAACATTTCCACTAATTTAAAAATTCTAACACAAATTAAAACTTGATATTGTTAGTAGTGACTCTCTCGTATCTCAACTTGATAATTAATTCTCAAAGTTAATATAAACCTAGCTAAACAAAAGTCCTATATATATATTTTTTATGATTCATGTTTATATCAATTTAGATATTCTCCGATTTCGCGTATATATAACAATATCATTTACTCTTTTTTTAACGGGGATTTACGAATATAAAAAAAAAAAAAACCTATAAATACTGAAAGAAGAAATTGAGATGTATTTTACTTTATGTAAAAGAATTTAAACAAGTAAACAAAGAAAGATACGTAAACTTGTACGAAATAAAGAACACAAATTTAGAAGTTAATTAGCTAATTTTGACTTTAATTATCAACTTCATTTTGGTGATGCCCCCCCTTAAGAAATGATGAAGATTTTTTTTTCCTCAAGTTTGATTCTTATTTAGTTTCCATATTTTAAAAAATTATCTAAAACGTTATTGTAGTATATTTATCTTCATTGAATTTTATTTAATTATTATTTATTTTTTAGATAGTACATATCATATTTGTTTTAATTTTAAGTTATATTAGATAAACGTAGTATTTTTTTCTTGAAAAGTTAGATCCATCATCCACGGAAGTAATGACAAAAATATTTTATGAATTTTTTAAATATTTTCATTTAAATAGAATGAATCAAATTCTTTAAAATGAATCAAATTATTTTCTTCCACTCATTAAGATAATATTAAAGTAGTATTTTCATTTTTTGTTTTTATGTAAATTTTTTGAAAAAGAAATGCAAACCTCCTGCCTCAATTTCCCTTTCACAACGCATTTATTTTTTTCCTCTTTTCAGATGGTTCAGTACATGGAGTGTGAATCAAGAAGCTAAACAGTGATTGCCACGATCAGTAACCCTACTTTAATATTTTTTAGACGGTGTAAAATATGAAAAATTCAATTTTTTTTTTTGAATCGTTGGAAAATCCGTCGTAAAATTATCATTTTCGGACTTAAACATAGAAGATAAAATCTTCGGATGTCCCAGATTCTCACAAAAAAACGTACTATCTGAGTTCGAATCCAGGACCTTAAGGTGAGATCCTGAGTCATACACCACCAAACCACGCCCCTTAAGGACAAAAATTCAAAAACTCAAATGTGTAAAAATACAAAATATTGCACTAGAATATATATTTTTTAATATCTTCTATAAAATAATGTAGATATCTACGTGTTCTAATAAGAAAATGAGAACAAATAATGTTATCATATGTTAAGTGAGATCGAGAAAAATCTAAATTAACATAGACATAAGTTATAAAAATAAATATATACATCTATTTTATTGATCTTAACGAGATAATGATTACGAATATAGTACAATTACGTCTCAATAAAATAAAAAAATAAAAAAGAAATTTTTATTTAATTTGGAAAATTCGCCACAAGACAACCTAATAGAAGTATATATAAACTATTTAAATAAGTGTTTTTTTTTTTTAAATAACTTTTCAAATAAGTTGAATTTATAGGAATTCATTTTTGGTCACCGGCAAGCCTGTAAGTTGATTGGAAATAAATAATGTCAAGCAATTTCACATTTCACTAAACATGAAGCAAATAAATAAATTTGTAAGAGTGAAGGACACGTGTGTAAAGACTAAAGTCGAAAATCTCTCTTTGGATTAAATTCCCTTTTAGTCCATAATTTTGGGCTAATTGCCCATTGAGTCCTTATATGTTGCAAAATGTTCCAAAACATTCATATGTTAGTTTTGTTATAGTTGAATTTTTTCCCCCTAAATTTTTACATTGAAAAAATACACCCTATATTTTCTATCAATCAATATTTGAATGATATTACTATAATATCTCAAAAAAAAAAAAAAATTTACCTGTAACGAACTAATGACAGAATCTCAAAGTATTTTTTAAATTATATAGACTAAACAAATATTTAGCCTAAGATATAAGATGACATTTACGATATCTCTTTGCAATCTTATGTGAAGGCACGAGAACATAAGAATTATCCCATATTGATTTGGATTCGGTGCTGGCCTGAATTTTATATTGATTTTTTTTTTATAGATTATAATTGACAGTTATTGAATAATAATTTAAATATAACTGAATCTTAACTAAATATTACTATTAAAACACACGTAATAAAAAATTATGAAAAATTTAACACTGCTCAACCCAACACTAGATCCAAATACATCCCACATTAGGTATACGCTTTGAATTCTCATTTATAAGTAAATGTATTTTAGGTGAAAGAACATTTGCTTAAAACCCAAAAGCAAATATGTAATAGTTTTTAGCACCAAGATGTTGGGGTTTGGTGAGTCAATACCAATAAAAAAAAATATGAACTTTGATAAGATGATTAATCATTTCAAAGATGTAATTAAATTTTGATTTTATTGATCTCATCAATCCCAATTTAATTCAATGAATAAGGATTCAGTTCTGAATTAATTTTGTGTTAAGCACTGAATCAATGGATATTAGGCGAGATAAGGTTAAAAGTGAAAATGGATAATTAATCAGATAAATAAGTTACTGCATAGATGCCAAATTCAAAATTATTTAGAATTGACAATGAAGATAATAAATGAAATTGAAAGATATATAGAAATATAAATTGTTACAAGGAAACACAAACAGTCACCATGCAAGTTTCACTCTCTGACTAAAAGTATATTTGAATGAATGTAGCACCCATTTTAGAAGCTGACCAAAAAAACTGATAAAAATGTGTTCATAACATAATTCACCTGTCTCTAAGGGACGTGATTTGGTAGTGTATGGATTATGATATGGCCTTTAGGTCCCTGATTCGAATCCAAGGAGTGCGTTCTTGTAGCATGAGATAGTCGGAGGTTTTACCTGCTCTGCTTAAACTCGGAAGAAATAATTTTTAAGGCGAGATTTTTGTGTAAACCTTGTTAAGCCACACAGAGATACTGTAAGTATCATTTAATATGGCCTTGAAGAACAAGAAAAAAAATGCAATAGAAAATATAACTTGGATGACAGTGTATGTATCCTTCTAAAATTGCAATGAATAAAAGATGACGAATGTAAAATTTAATTCTGAAGATATTTTCCAGAAAGGACACTGCAAAAACATACATTGTGTTTCTAGTTTAATTCAGAAAGGTCAGAGATGCATACCCCTCCATATTTTCTGCGGAAAGGTAAATTGAGACAGACAAGTTTGTATTTGGAGAGATGCCAAATGCCATACTGCTGTACGTAGGCTGGTATGGACAAAAAAAAGATAACCCAACTATGATAGACCTGACCCAACCCGTGCGGGTATAAAAAAAATTAATGATTTTTCGGATTAATCCGATCTGAAATTTACCGGTTGGGTCACATGTTTGATATTAAAACCCAACCCAACCCGACCCGACACTATAATATTTGGAGTAAATAAAATCGCAAGCACGAACTTACTGTCATAAATTTGAAATATACAATGACCAAGAACAGATATCTTGCGAAGGTAATGCAGAAAGTATGAAAACAAGAATTCAAATATTTAAAACACAATCCCAGGCAAAGAGATAGATATTACAAAAATATAAAATTACTACAAAAAGACAATCTAGCAGATTAGATGATTCGACTTTTTTCATGCATTAAGCCTCGCCTATGTAAAATGAATACACAGATAGAGGATCCTATTAGAGACCCAATAGGATAACATACTATCTTACTTAAATTAAATGTGGAAACAGCAGTCAACGAATCAGTACTAGGTTTCCCGAACTGAAACTGAAAATGGCTTCTTCACAGCCATCAGAACATTAAGAAGCATTTTTTCTGCAACTATTCTTAAGCTAAAGATTCCCATTACCATTTACCATAACGGAACAGCTAAAGCTACTGGCCAGGGACAAGAATCCAGAAATTACTTATTTCAAATTTCAATTATCTTACAAGGGTGCCAGTACTCATTACTGCATCTCATGCAAAACTGTTCTAAATGAGATATAATTTCATCATTTATCACCACGAAGCAATTTAATAACCATCTAGAATGCTTTCAGCAATATGATTACTCCATGGCTCGGTATATAGAGGATATATTATAAGAAAATAGACTTCCAAGGTTTTATTAAATACGCATATAACTTGTATTTGCCTTTTTTATGCAGTGCCATTCCAAAAATACAAGACCCAATGGGAACTGAAACATTCATCCAAAAATACAAGACCAAAATAAATAAATAAACATACATAACCATCACCCAAACAAAATATTATCCAATGCTTGAACTCTTCATGTTGTTATACAAACAAAACAAACATAACCAGCCAAGAATTAGTGACATAAATCACTAAAAAAGTATAAACACATACCATTAATTCAAAAAATCTTTAAAAACAATTAAGTATTTAAAGCTCTCACCGAGACCAGGATACTTCATATGCGAGTGCCGACTCATAAACCCATCATCGTCCATTCCCTCAACCACCACCATTTCCTCATTCCTCGGCTGTGGATTCGTGTTGGTCTGCTCCGCCGGACCCGACCCATTTCCATTTCCATTCCCATTCACACTCAGACGGACCCTTATCCGCCTCCCTCCTCCTCTTCACCGTCTGATCCTTATTCCCCAATACCGCTGGCACTCCAGTAGTTCAATTTCACAGATTCAACTTGTTAATTTTAAATTCTCTTAATCAGCCACATTTAGCATCTTTAACCTTATATACACACACACTTCATTTACATACATTTTGTGCACAGTTTCAGTTGATTCCATGCAGCCCTTACTACCAAAACTATAATCACTCTTTTGAGAAAAAAACCGAATCTATTACTTATCAGAATAAAAATTATAACTGTTTAAATTCTTCACAAAAATCTCATTCCTAACACTTTCAAAGTTTTCTTCACTTCAAACTTTATGCTTTTGGGATGCTTTGAACTCTCAAATAAGCTCTCTATTTATAGCTAAAGCAATGACTATAATATCAACAAATTTTAATATAATAGTTGGTGATTACAACAAGACCTTGACAATGGTGGATGTAATTGTTACATCAAATTCACAAGAACTGTTGGATTCTTTCACATACACACACATTTCACTTCAACAGACACCATCATCATGCAATGTTCTACCTCCAACTATGGGTGGTCATTTGGGTCATGATTCGTTTATTCATTCGATTCGATTCGCTTTAAAGCGAATACGAGTTTGAAAAAATAGATTCGTTTAATAAATGGGTTAATTCGATTCGATTCGTTTATTAAACGAATTGAATGCGAATTTAAGCTCATGGATTCGTTTATTCGTTTATGATTCGTTTTATTATTTTCTTTTATTAGTTATTGTTATTTTTCAATTAAGATTCGAGAAATTATGGCTAATTATCATAGAAAAATAATATTTTTGATATTTGGTGAAGTATTTTTAATAAATATATTAATTATATATTTTATATGTATATATTTATGAAGAATTAATGTAAATCAACTATGGTAAATTATGATATTAAATAATATCATGAGTAAACGAATATTCGTATTCGATTTATTTAGTAAACGAATCGAATACGAATCATGATATTAGGATTCGTTTAATAAACAATTGAATACGAATCCATCACACATTTTGATTCGATTCGTTTAGAATTCGATGCAAATTCAATTCATTAATTTGTTTTACCACCCCTACCTCAACCACCATATCCATTATTAAACATCTAAAACCAAGCATATACTCAACACAATTCAGATTTTATCATCACCAAATATGAAAAAAATTTGATGTTACAATACAAGCTTAGGGTTTACAACATTTACCCACAACATAATCTTCAACAATCACCATTTCACCATCATTAATCCACAAACCACTTCACTAATCATCAATGTAATCACATTCCTCAACACAACAACCAAACAATAATTTTTAATAAATATATCTCACTTTAAATGATGCTAACTCTTGTCCAAATATCCCCCCTTAGCTTGTTGTTAAGCATTATTTCTTGCTTTCACTTTGTTGCATTCACTTTAGCTTAGTTGCACAAGATTTTGTTCTTCTTCTTTAAAGGATTTTCAGCCGAGGGAGGGAGGGAGTGAGAGTGAGATATTTTGTGTTATTTTCCCTTTCTTATATTTTCATGAATAATATGGAATAAATGGGAAATGTCTATAAATTTTTTTAATGAAAGGCTGGCCATGAATGTCGAAAAAAAAGGGATCATTCACATTTTTATTAATCAATTCCATTCCCTCAATTAATTAACACACCACCATCACTTGTCTCAAATAATTTATTTGAACCCAAACTATTTTTAAATGGTGGAACCATGAATTTAATAACCTATTTCATTAATAATCACTAATCAAATTATTAATCTCCTTAATTTTTTGATATATTTAATCTAATCTTCATAATCTTAATTTATTTGTTACATACAAATTCTGACTATTACAACGATCATCATTAAATCTTTTATTTAGAGGATCTCGAATCGCAATTACAAATTTCCTTTCATATTATGAGGATTCTTCTGATTTGTTTGTTTGTATTGTTTCCTCTTAGGAATTAGATTTAAGTGATATTTTTTTTATATGTTTTCCTAAGGTTAGGATATTTTAAATATGTAATAATAATTAGGATTACCCATTTAATAATTTCATGATATTTAAGATTTAGTATAAAAAAAGTGTCAAAATCTAACGATTTTTATCTTTATTTTTGTAATTTTAATTTCATTCAATAAAATCGTTTTATTTAGGACTTTATTTTTAAATTGAAGGTATCTTAAAATCTCTAATATGGTGTTGGACTCGAAGTTTGTATTAAATTCTCTATGTGCACACCTTGTTTCAGTTACTTCGGTTTCATCTAGTATTTATTTGATCTACAATTAACACAAGAAAGTCTATTGAAATACTATTTGGGTATAATATTATCGAGCAAATTGATAGAGTTATTAAGCTTATTTAAATTAAGTCCACTTTCGTGTGGGTAAATATGCCCGATTTTGAAAAGTTCTCAAGTTTTATTTATTAATATTTTTATTTTATTTTTTAAAAAAATTCTAATTTCTTAAACTTTAAATTGATATTTTTATTGAATTTTATTAAATTTGAACTTAAATAAACAAAATTAAAATTATGGAGGGTTTTTTAAAATCCGATCCATTTGCCCACCCTATCCACTTACAAATCATACTAGCTGTACTGGCCAAATATGGCCAAGGGAATTCCGACATTTCACTTCAGGCCCTATGTCATATACAATCCAAATCCCCCCAAACAGTACCCAGAATAGACTTGGGCCCTAATTACCTTCTTAGGCTCACGCACAAAGAGAGACCCAACACTCATCACCCATTAGCTTAAAGAACCCAAAACCCTCAGAGAAAGCCCATTTGTCAGCTTTTATTGGTCCAAGTTATTTCACAAGCTCATACCCAAGAAAATGTCTGACCCAAATGGACTCTTAACTCATCAGTTGCCAACCCACGAAACGATTGAACTCATAACTCCCTCTTCTCATGGATCAACCGTTTCCAACATCCAACGAACAAATAATTAAATGTTTTAAATATGCACACTTCTCTAATGCATATAAATAGAAGAGGCAATCCACAAGCCAAATGGGAGAAAAGAAGAGAAGACCAAAGCATTACAACCCAAAGTTTAATCACTCTCACTAGAGCCATCTGAACTACCGACCCACCGCCCTCAAGGTAATCCATGGGGATCAAGGTAGTTTCTGACCTTGCTTCTCATCATATGGTATTTATAACTCATTCCCATTACTGACTTAAGCGTCGGAGTGCCTACGGCACTCACCAAACCTGTGTGCAGTACTCCCGCTCACTCTACCTTTGTTTTGCAGGATCGCTAGTGCCCATAACTACAAATTCTCGATTATAGACTTGCTCACTCTAGCGATTTATAACAAGCAAACACCATTGAACCTACGACCCACATAAAAGATAACAACTCATGGCTTCAAGCGATGAGCCAACACCAGATCCTACGGCCACTCAGTTGGCCATCCTTCAAGAACGACTACGAGTGTTGGAGGAGGAGAATTCAGCCATGAGAAGCTCCAACACAGACCACCATAAGCAGTTGGAACAAATTTCCTCTACTTCTCAAATAAAAGGAGCTCCAGATCTCCCAAATCACCATACTCTTCGGTCCAGTTTAATGGAGGCATTCAATAATGAAGAAGACAACAATCCCCCGTCAGGCATCCACCAAATCAGAAAATGAATAAACACATCCAGCCAGTCGATCAGATACCGCATACCATTTCATCCATGCGTAAGGAGATTTAGAAATTCAAGGAAGCAATACTATCCAGTCTACTAGGCGTTAGGCTACCTCTGAAGAAAAGCATAGTAGATACAATCTCAGAAAACCCTTTCCTAGGATCCATCAATTCAGCCGAACTTCACGAAAATTCAGTCCACTCGATATGAAGTTGTACGATGGATCAATTGACCAAATAATTCACTACAAATACAAGATGATGTCAGGCCTGGCTCTGCATCAATGAGAGGCTGGCATGTGTAGAGAGTTCAGTGAGACATTAGTTGGCCCAACCCTCACATGGTTTATTAATCTACCATATCGATCGATTGGATCATACCAAGAATTTTTTGACAAGTTCGTGGAACACTTTGCTAGCTCTTGCAAACTAGAAAAGACCACAGACAACCTCAACGCCATACAACAAGGGAGAGGAGAATCTCTCCGAAGCTACGTGGCACATTTTAATAAGGAAAGAATCACCATCCCAGACCTTTATCAGTCAACAGCACTGGAAGCCTTTAGGAATGGGTTGATGGCGGACTACGGGCTCTACAAGAAGTTGACCAAAAATCGGTGCTACAACATGGATCAAGCAATGGCTAGGGCTCAAATTGAAATTAGATGGAAGAAAGATAAAGGGAATAAAAAAAGAGAGAATTATGCCGGTCTATAAGAGGAGAAAATGACACAGCCCTACAAACGATCGAAAGAATTCGGTAGGGAAGGCCAACAGTCAGTCGACTAAAGAGCTCATCGAAGAAGAGATCTTCATCCTCTCGATAGGGTTCCAATCGCAGACCATCCTCATTCAATAGTAGGGAGAAAAATTTTTTATGATACCCCTATACTCCCAAACTATAGCTTCACTGTGTCACCAAGTGAATTGGTCTCAGTCATCAGGAAGATGGGAAGCGAAATAAAATGGCCTCCACGCTTCAAGGAAAGCTCTATGAGGAAAGACACTAGTAGGCAGTGCGGATTCCACCAGGATGAG
Organism: Zanthoxylum bungeanum; assembly: GCA_019454045.1. Taxonomy (NCBI): domain Eukaryota; kingdom Viridiplantae; phylum Streptophyta; class Magnoliopsida; order Sapindales; family Rutaceae; genus Zanthoxylum; species Zanthoxylum bungeanum. The sequence continues at coordinate 19,023 of SKCR01049525.1, read as the reverse complement.
GACCATACAACATCCGATTATATAGCACTGAGATTGAAAGTTTTGGAGTTGCTAAACAAAGTGCATCGAAAGACCTACTCACGGAGAAAAGGGAAGCAGTCGTAGCAAGAAGAGACGACATAAGAGAGCAAAAAGATTGACCACTGCCACCCCTACCAATACATAACACTGTTAACTTCATCTCAAGGGAATCAGAAGTCAGTGGGATCTCCTACTCCGCGGTGAAGCAACAAACCAAGATGGAAACTACTATCGCGTTGCATTCTATGAAGATGGTAGATGGAGATTAATCCGAGTTGGCAATTGAATTCAATGACGACAGAAATTCCATCATAATGGAGAGCAAAAAGATGGACCACTGCCACCCCCACCAATACATAACACTGTTAACTTCATCTCAAGGGAATCAGAAGTCAGTGGGATCTCCTACTCCGCGGTGAAGCAACAAACTAAGATGGAAACTACTATCGCGTTGCATTCTATGAAGATGGTAGATGAAGATTACTCCGAGTTGGCAATTGAATTCAATGACGACAGAAATTCCATCATGATGCATTGGTGATCTCCTTACAAGTCACAAATTTCAGGATAAAGAGAGTGTTAATCGACACAGGGTCATCAGCTAAGATCATCTTCATTACCACCTTACTGACATGGAAGGAGGATTGGAGAAAATAAATCGACAGTCAACGGTCTTGATTGGATTCAGTGGAGAATAAAAATTCACATTTAGAGAAATTTCTCTTCCAATATACACATGCGGAGTCAACAAAATAACCACCTTTCTGGTCATAGATTGCCCTTCGGCCTACAACCTGATAATGGTGGGTCATTGGATTCACGACATGAGGGCAGTCTCGTCTACCTATCATCAAGTGTTGAAGTTCCCCACCAAATGGGGTGTCTAAGAAATCAAAGGAGACCAACTTATTTCCAGAAGTTACTACCAAATGACCCTGAAAGGAAAATCCCAGTCAACATAGCAATTACAAGATGGATATTATCGAATCAACATTATCTTTCCGAAAGTCGAAGAGCTCGATGAGGTCTGAATCCATCTACTCTACCTAGACCATAAAGCCCAAGTAGGGGCCCACCTCAATCCCGCACTACGCGCCGAGCTGAATGATTTCCTCAAAGAACGACGTGATTGTTTCCTTTGTCCCATGAAGTTATGATAGGAATAGACCCAGAGATGATTGCCCACGAGCTACATGTGGATCCAGACTACCCATCTGTCAAATAAATGAAGAGGAAGTTTTCTGCAGAAAGAAACCGAGTCATCGACGAGGAAGTTCAAAATTTATTGGAGAATGGAGCCATCAGAGAGGTCCAGTACCCGAAGTGGCTCGCTAAAATCATGATAGTCCGGAAGAAGAATGTAAAATGGCGAGTCTGCATTGATTTCACAAACCTGAACAAGGCTTGTCCGAAAGATTCTTTCCCACTCCCCCATATCGATTCAATGGTTGATGCTACAGCTGGGCAAGAATTACTGAGTTTCATGGACGCGTATTCAGGCTACAACCAAATCCTCATGCACCCAAACGATCAAGGAAAAACGGCTTTTGTCACCAATATGGGAGTCTACTGTTATAAGGTAATGCCATTCGAACCTTAAGAATGCTCGGGCCACCTATCAACTCCTTGTCAACAAAATATTCTCCCACCAAATTGGAAAAACTATGGAAGTCTACATTGATGGCATGTTGGTAAAATCATTGCAAGCCAGACAACAATTAGCACACTTAGAGGAGGTATTCAACGTTATGAGGAAGTACATAATGAAGCTGAATCCCACCAAGTGCGTTTTCGGAGTGGCCTCTGGGAAATTTCTTGGATACCTAGTCACTCGACTGTTAGGGTTGGTGCTCGGAGTACCAATCCGGATCGTATTTATGTTCGATTCATGAATACAAGCAATTCTATTCTCCATAATATTACTTATTTAATGGTAGCTCTTCTTGTCTCTTATACACATATTCGATCTAATTATGATTAGATTGAAACTAAATATGGTTTAGTGATACATGTATATTAGACAAAGACCCTTGGATTTACAATGTGGTGCACAATTACTGTTGGACAGTTATGACCCATAGCGTCACTATTTGTACAGATCATGGTGTTGTTGTACAAATTAACTATGTGACAAAGGAGTTTGCTCTCTTATCATTTGTGATTAGATCACCAAGATGTATAAATGATAGGAGATCCTTATGATTTGTTCCTGGATTGAGAATGATATGAGACAGTATCAGTCCACGAAGGATAAATTATTAAATATCCCTAGTCAGAGTATTATCGATATTGGACATCGATAAATGCGTAAAAGACTAGTATTACACTTATGCGCGTTGTGAGGGCATAACGACATAGTTCTCATGTATTTGGGTATAAGATACTCATGCAAGTGTAATAGGAGGTTGTGTTTTACCGATGGTACGGAAAACATCTTCGCTCTAGATAGACCCCCTCGGAATTCCATTGGTAGTATGACTATGTGTCTATGGAAGTCTGAAATCAGGGTAGGTGTATTTGGTCTTAACCTGAGACTTGCACCGCTAATACTTGCGACAATCAATATACTTTGGTTTTGGTCGTCCAGGGCTTTAACCGGTTTCTGTGTACTCCTCTTCTGGGTATATCGAGAATCGTAGTGTATTGGGTGTGATGTCAAGACGGAAGTATCACTCCAGTCATAGTGGAGATGATGATCGCGCAGGGATACAGAACTGGTTCTCTAAAGGGTTGCAACCATCGGGATAATATGACTTGGTCATGATCATCCGATAATAAAGAGACTAGTTGCTTGTAATTCGATATATGCTTCGTACGGGGCAGACACTGTACCAGCCCCAGGCCATGCATGTGATCATCCGATATTGGATCGAAATAAACAATACTGCGTATACTACGCCTGATACAGATCACTATATTCCTGTAAGGATATTTCTGGAGAATTGGGTAGGCATGACGCTTTGCTAGAGGCCAACCTTGTCTTGTAAATCGGTAAAACGTAGTACTTGGTACGTACGTGTTCGGATAGTCCGACGACTGAATTTACTGCCAACATATCAGGGGATCTCATGAGTCGCTTCCCGAAGATTCACCGATGACGTATGACTCACACTTTAATTAATCTGGGATTAATGAGTAGAGAGAGAAAATTAATCTGGGATTAATTTCGGAGATATTTTATCTGGGATAAAATATCATTTAAAGAGAGATAACGATTAATTTGAAATTAATCGATAAATTAATATATTCGATATATTAAACGAAATTGGATTTCAAAGCGGAATTGAAATTAGATTTTAATTCGGGTGAACGAATTAATTTAGAATTAATTCGTTAGCGACGTAAATAGTAATTATGCTAGGCATGATTATTTAATTAAATTAGATTTAATTACATCGCAACGGAAAATTCGTTAATTTGGAATTAGCGAACCCGAGCCCAAGATTATTTACGAGCGCATTCGTAATTTGAATTCGAGTGCGGCATGCAAGTCAAATCAAGCGTAAAATCACTAGTCGCGTCAAGCGTCAAATCACTTGTCATTTTGAGTGATGTGACTTGACAACTTGATTGAATGATGTGAATAGTGATGAAGGAGTGTTTGACACTCAAGTGTGATGGTTGATTGACTTGTACCTTGTTTGACTTTTGTAAATGGATTTTTGAAATTCATTTAAGTGTATGATATACACAAAATCAACATACAACACACTTTAACACTCTCCTCTCTCCTTTCTTCTTCATCTCATTCCTCCATAGGCATTTTCACTGCACTTTGGGCGTGAATGATGGAGGAGGAAGATGATGATTTTGTGGCAAAATTATCAAGTGCTAGCACACATTTGGGTCTTGCGAAGGTGATAGGGAAACCCACCCGCGAGCTTGGAACCATATCACGAAAGCTTGGAGCTTGGAGCAAAGTCGAAAATGGAGGAGCCCATTTTAGTGGACTTCCCTGTATGACAGTGAGCAGAAAATGAATTTTTTTCATTGCCACGTCGCTCAACCGATCGATGTGAGTATTCCGCATCTCCCGTGATGTATTCGCATGTTTATTTCTTGCTTTGTACTCGATCCTTGGGACCGTAGAACTCCAACAGTTACAACGTAGTTTGTAATTGACATTGGGAAGTGCACTATAAGATGTATATCCTTAAATAAAATTCCTGGTCAAGATTTACTAACACGGGTCGGTTAGTAAAAATCCGCTGAGACCAGTACATGTCGTATATCGTGACTTGGTCCGATGTTTTATCCCAATGAACCATGAGTCTCGGGAGACTCGTATAGACATGTGGGTGTTTATTTGATAAATACTGAATGACTCACTGAAGATTTCCTAATAGACGGTACACCAACGTCTATAGGAATCTTCTCGAGTTGAGCGAGCATAATGATCATTCGACTTGAGATACCAAAGTGGATATATGAGTTATCCTCCATACTTTGATGGCAGTCACGTCACCGATCTATTTAGATCAGATCTCCACCTGTTCGTTGGGTGTGGACTGATGCTCATGATATTCAGTGCTTATCAAGATAGAATCCGCCAGTCCTGTATACATGGCATAGGCATCCTACACGTGTTTGCGATCTAGTAAATCCATGGCCGTGGTATAACTTCGGAAGTCAGTTTCGAGTGTTATTTAAAGATCGTAAATTGAAAGTAGACTATATTATACCAAATGGATTTGACATTTTTATATATATCTCAGGTATAATATGGATAGCCTGTGACGGAGAGATTATACGTATGCAATGACCTCAACTTGCATAGTTTAGTAAGATTATATGTGGTCGTCATAATTCATGAGTGGGTGAATTATGGATATAAAATTGGATTTCGTGAAGGATTAACCTAAACTCAGAGAGTCATACAATATGAAGTGTACTCGTTGAGTATTGGGCAACACGTTATGAATAATACAAATTATTCATAATACTTTATCGGATTAAACGAGTTAATTCGAATCGTTTAATCGGTTAAACGATAACTCATGCATTATGAGATTTTGGTCAATTAATGTTTTTTGTGTATTTATTTTTGATACATAATTTGATTAGATACACATTAATTATTTATCAAATGAGATTTTGACACATGTCATTAATATATGTATTTGCTATTTAATGTAAATAAATAAATAAATAAATAAATATATATATATATATATTTATATAGATGTATGTTAATTAATTATTTAGTTATTTAATTGTTAAATAATCAAATAATTAGAAATTGAATATCTTATCTATTAATCAGAATTAGTACGATAAATGGTGATATATAATTGGTAACATGTGGCATGATTAATTAAACTTTAGGTGTGCATATATGATTTGCTTACATAAAGTTTAATTATTTTTAATTGATTTAAAATGTAAAAATTGACCATTTTACCCCCTAAGTTGGTCATGAAGTGTTTTTTAATATGAAAATTTTGTTTTCTTCATTAGTTTTACCTCCATGGCTGAATCTACCCTAAACCAAAAGCTCTCAAATTTGTCCGATGAAACAAATGAAGAAAGTGAAGGAAAATCAAGAAAGACTTAAGGAAATTAGGAGTTCTAAAGGTAATCTTCTATATATCCTTAAGCTTCGAAAATTAGTTTATTGTTCTTGATTTATTAGAATGGTTCTAGGGATTCTTTACTTCTTAAATTGGGGCTTTTGGATATGGTGGATGGATTTGGAAGTGTTTAGTATATGTGAAGTAGTTTTGAATAATATTATTGTAATATTTATTCAATTTGATCATTTGATGATATGTTGCCATTCTAGAGTGTTATGACCACTATTGTAATGCCTAGAATTGTTATTGGTGGTTCATGTGTGGCGACTTTGATTGATGTTTTGATTAATTGGATTAATCTTGAAAAAATTGGATTAAAACATGAAAAATTGATAATTTTTATTGCAAAATCAGATCTAGAAAAATGGGTTGTTTGTTATGAAAAATGATGACATTTGAATGTATTGGATGTGTTTTGGGTGTTGGAATAATTGCCGGAAATTATTTCGGAGTTGAAACAAGTGAAAATGGTGAAAAACGGCGTTACCGGGTGACTTTTGAGCCAACCGGATGACTGCTGTCCAAACAGTAAATTTGTCACTATTCGGGCATCCCATGAACTGCCCTAATATTATTGGGGCTAACCTGGGCAGCTCTCATGTGTATTGGATAGTCGGTTCGGTCAAAAACACGTTTTATGCCATTTTGCGGAAAAATATTTTCGTAAACATTTCGCGACGTTTCATATATATTTATGTCGTTATTTGATATCGAATAAATATGTTTAGGTGAAATATGAATGAATTATTCACATTAGATATTGAATAATTCATTCACTAATTTAAAAATTTTAAAATTATGATTTCGCCCGAACAGCGCTTCCGCCGCGCCCTTTACCCAAAACCCCAACATCAACGCGGTATAGAAGCCAACCCAGAGCAGATAGAGTCCATCCTCGATATTCCTTCCCAAAAAAACCCAAAAGATGTCATGCGACTTGGGGGAAGGATCGCCGCTCTAAACAGGTTCATCTCCAAGTCTATCGATAAGAGTTTCTTATTTTTCTCCGCCCTCAGGAAGGCAAAAAGTTTTGAATGGACCCTAGCCTACGAGGAAGCCTTGAAAAGACTCAAAGAATACTTGACCATTCCAATTCTACTGTCCAAGCCGGTCGACACTGAAAGGTTATTCCTCTACCTGGGAGTCTCGGGACAAGCAGTCAACGCTGTACTAATTAGAGAAGAAGGAGGGGAGCAACTCCTAATCTACTGCATAAGTAAAGCTATTCTCAATCCGGAGACATGATACACTCAAATGAAAAGGCTGGTTCTTGCCCTATTAACGGTGGCACAGAGGTTACGTCCCTACTTTCAGAGGCATCCAATTACCGTTTATTCCACCTACCCACTGAAGAGCGTACTTCACAAGCCCGAACTCTCTGATAGACTGACCAAATGAGCTGTTGAACTTGGAGAATATGACATCATGTATCAACCCCGAACCGTTATCAAATCTCAAGCCCTTGTAGATTTTATGGTAGACTTCAGTCCCAGCTTACAAGCCTATGTCGAAAAAAATGTGCATTGTATCTAGACTACTAATACATGGACACTGGCAGTCGACAGATCATCCAGCAGACATGGATCCGGATTAGGTGTTGTGATCACTGCTCCAACATGCAACATCATACAACAAACAATTAAATGCAGTTTCAAAATAACCAATAATGAGGTCGAGTATGAAACTTTGATAGCCGGATTAACACTGGTTAAGGATTTAGGAGCGAACAGGGTCGTGGCGACATCATATTCTCAATTAGTTGTCAACTAACTCTAAGGATCTTACCAAGCTTGCGGGTCCCAAATGGCAGCCTACTTATCGAATGTAAGAGAAATACGGTCAACACTATAATCTTTTGTAATTTCATAAATTTCGAGAACAGAGAACACCCATGCGGATGCTTTGGCCACACTCGGGTCTACCATACAAGGAGATAATATTTAGGTCATCCCAGTAGTGTATCTACAATGGCCTGCCATTACCAAAGATGAAGCTGAAGTCATTGCTGCCATCGACCAGGATGACTCATGGATGTCTCCATTGATCAAGAACTTGAGAGAAGGCACACTATTGATAGATAAGGTGGACCCTTGAAAGATCCAACAACAAGCTGTGTGGTTCACTCTCTACGACAACCAACTTTTGAGAAGATCATATTCCGGACCTTACGTCAAGTGCCTCGCTCCCGAAGAAGCGCGTTATGTGTTAGCCGAACTACATGAGGGGGAATATGGAAATCACTCGGAGGAAGAAGTCTTGCATGTCGAGCCCACACTGTCAGTTATTTTTGGCCAACAATGAGAGCTGACGCTGTTGATTTTGCTCGTAAGTGTGAGAAATGTCAAAGGTTCGCCCCAGTCTCCCATCTCCCACCATAAAAACTCAGTCAAACTTTATCCCTTTGGCCATTCATGAAATGGGGAATGGACATTGTTGGGAAACTCCTGTCGCCTCGGGACAATGAGTTTATATGCTCGCATTGATGGATTGTTACTCTAAATGGATCGAAGCAGAAGCTTTCGCGAGGATAAGGGATAAAGAAGTACAGAGCTTTATATAAAAGAACATCATTTGTCGTTTCGGCCTACCCCGGGAGATCGTTACTGACAATGGTTCCCAATTCATCAATCACCGCTTCCAAGATTTTTACAAAAATTGGGGAATCAAACTAAGTTTCTCCACCACACGCTACCCACAAGCCAACGGTCAAGCCGAGTCTTCAATAAAACTATAATAAACACTATGAAGAAAAGATTGGAGAAACCAAAAGGTGCTTGGGCAGACAAACTCCCTAGAGTCTTATGGTCATACCGAACGAGTGTGAGATTTCTACTGGTGAAACCCCGTTCTCCATGGCCTTTGGTGCCGAAACAGTCATTCCAACCGACTGTAATGTTCATTCGCCTCGAAACCAGTAGATTGACGAGAGTATCAATAGACAATTGTTGACCAATAATCTCGACACCATTGACGAACTTAGGGAGAACGCATCCATACGACTCACAGCGCACCGACAGAGGATGTCTAGATACTTCAATAAAAATGTAAGGAGTAGAACATTCAAAAAATGAGATTGCGTCCTACGGAAAGTCTTTCAAAATACGAAGGAAGTTAAGGATGGGAAACTCAGTTCTACAAGGGAAGGTCCATACATCATCACAAAAGTTGTAGGTCATGGAGCCTAAAAACTGAAAACAGAAAATGGTTGACATATCCAGAACAGTTGGAATGCCATTCACCTCAGGATATTCTACAGATAACAAACATATTTGGTGACTAATGGATCACTCGACAAATCGTAGTCCTACGACTGAGGGGAGTGCATATCCATTCTTTTTGGTTTTTGTTGTTTTTTGTAATTCCGTTGAGTTTGATTTTGAATTGACTACATTTTGTTTTAAACAAACCAACCTCATACAAATGACAGATAGAATACGCATTTTCATCCAGGTGATAATTAAGATTTGTTTTAAAAAGAAGAAAATTATTTATACATCAATCCAAAATTATAAAAAGTTAGAAGCCAAAAAGAACCAAAATACATCAAGTTTCTTGGCCTTTGACAGGTGCGACTTGTACGATTGGATCAATCGGCTGAATGATGGGGTCAGTATCCATAGGCTATTCTGGTATAGACTCTTCTGTGGCAACATCAGCAACTTTCTCGACCAGAGAATCAACCACTGAAGCCTCTTCAATCGCCTCGACAACATCAGCTTCATCAATTTCTCCTACAGACGCCTCATTTGAACTGAATTTATGCCCCAATTCATCCTCCATTTCCTCAACCGGCAAGGAGATACCGGCTTCCAGCCTTTCACCCAACTTATTCCATTTATTTGGGTCCCAAGTGTTGTGTTCTTTAGATAAGTACTGTTTCATGAGGATACATCTATCTTTCACAATGGCTTACATGGCCACTCCTTCCAATCTATCCAACAACTCAGCTTTCTGACCCTCCAGCACTTCAACGCTTTTTATATAGGCCTCCAATTCAGTTTACGTCGTTTTCAATGTGGCTTTCATGGAAATCATCCAAAGCAGCTTTAGTTTCAGTCAGTTCCTTTCGCAGCGCTACATTTGATTTCTCCATGTCTCTCGACTTCTTCAGGCTAGCCTCCACATATTTCTGTTGGAAGATGATATACTCCAGAGTCTACAATAGAAAGATAAAATGTTAAAGACTTAATAAAAAAGACTTGTGAATTTAAGAATTATTATCTCATATTCTCGAGCAACAACTCTTTTTGCTGCCTCCAGTGGCCCCAATGTCAGCATTCCACATTCATCCTCCTCTAGCAGTAATCGCTCAGCAAATCCGGACTAATTAGACGGATCCAACATAATGGTCGTACTTCTTGGGATATTGATCATAATATTCTCGGATCCTTTTCAATATCCATCAATTGCTTCATTTTCTTTGAAGAATGCCCCAACCCAGTAGACGTTTTGTGAGTAGCTTCCACTGGCAGAACGAATGGGGCATCATTCTTTGGCTGTTGGGGTTCAGGAACCATTTCAATTTCCTTCCCTCTGACATTCTTCTACTTTCTCCTCTTGAGCATTTCTTCGACTGAAGGGATTATGAACTGACTCGACATCCTCTCCATTGCGCACAAATTTTCCTCGGGGGATACAGTCCGTAAAAAGTAATTGCCCTCGAAGAGGAGACGACACGATCAGGTCATGGGAAAGACTGTCAATATATGTTTGGTCAGAGGCATATGAGTACCTTCCGAGTAGGAAACCTCATTCCACGACGGAGTCAACCTCAATTTTTTTCTCCTCCAAAACCACCTCCAATTCCTCTAAGGTGGAGGAATACTCAACAGATAGTTCGTATCCGCTACGACCATAGGTTCAAGTCGAAGCTACGATTTGGATCGAACCTACAAAAGAGTTAATTGAAGAATATTAGAGATGTTGCGAGCCTTCAAGCAAAAAAAAAAGGAGTAAGAATAACACTCACTTGTTATATCCCAATACTCAGGGATTCGACAAGATTTAGTGGACCCAAATACACCCACTACTCTCACAAAGAAATAGGTCTTTTGCCATCCCACTCTATTGTTTGTGGTCAACCCTGATATCAGAACTTCAACCGCATCAAGACCCTCAAAGTATTTGGCATTAATTGGGAGGGGGCAATCCCATAGTGATCTAATATTTCCAATACGAGGTTAGGAATTGGGAATCCGAACCCATTTACAAGGGGGCGTTCGTAAAATCCAATCCACACAGGGATCCTATAATCAATTCGTTCTCTCGACGAAGCTAATCTCACTTGAATCGACTCGGGAAACCGATATTCTATCTTCATCTCCCTCGTGGTTCTTTCAGTTACTTTCCTAGGAGTATTCTTAGTCAATATATCGGTCGGCTTGCTGGTACTGGGTTCTCCACCCGACTCTGATAGGATTATGCGAAGTGGAGGAACATCTTTAGGGATACCTAATAGTGGTTCTATCGACGCGACAGTCAAAACATCCTCATCAGCATCACTGAACCCATCTCCATCATACACCATAATAGGAGAAATAACCTGTAAGAGCGAGTCTACATACATCTCCATTGATGTATCACTTGAGCCTGAACTACTCTCAGATGACATATTGGTTCACTCTACAAAAACGAATCACACCTAAAACCAATATCTCAAGAGATCCAACCCTAATTTCACACAAACAGAATCTTAATTCTTCACCAAGCTAACTAGAGATCAATACACCTAATCTGATCAAGAACGAGATGAATCTATCTATGAATAGCTTGAAGATCTAAAGAACACAAAGAGAGATGCGAGGAATAACTTAAATCGTGGAGAGCTCCAACCCTTGCTACTCGAGAAGAAATTTTGAAATGAGGCAAATGAGCATTCTTTAAGTCTTATTATAATTCTCTCCTTTTTGGCGCCTCGTTTTCCAGCCAAAAATGCCTCGGTATTAACGCGACATTATTACAATTTAGGAAATCGAGGAAAGAAAGAACCATTAGAAGCGCGGCTGAGTACCTATTCAATAATATCACGAAGAGCACCTTGTCTAAATGACATTCGAAGGTTCCATCTTTTAGCCTACTCGACAAACCATTTAATGGTATAATATTAGTCCCACTGTTGACACGATGCCTCGAGTCGAGTAAGGTTAAGGCCTGTACCTCCATCTGTACCAAACGACATGAAGGCTCATCTCAGTTCTGATTCAGGACCAGTTAAGTGGATGGTGAACTCATGGCCTTCATCTGGTCCAGTCGAAGGGAGCATTCCCCAATTGGCTCATGTTGAGTCATGTCATGAAGCCTGAACTTGGTCCCAATCCGGACAAGTCGAGTGGAATGATAACTTGTCCTTCATTTGGTCCAGTCGACATGAGCATTCCTCAATTGGCTCATGTCGAGTCAAGTCATGAAGCCTCTACTTGGTCCCAATTCCGACAAGTCGAGTGGATGCCTTGGCTATCTCTGGTCCAATCGATGAGAGTATTCCCAATTGGCTCATGTCGAGTCAGTCATGAAGCCTCTATTTGGTCCCAATTCTGGAAAAGTCGAGTGGATAATCTCCGGCCTTCATCTGGTCCAGTCAACGGGATCATTCCTAATTAGCTCATGTCGAGTCAAGTCATGAAGCCTATACTTGGTCTCAAATTCGGACAAGTCGAGTGGATTATCTCATGGCCTTCATCTGGTCCAGTCGATAGGAACATTCGTTGATAGGTTCATGTCGAGCCCATTCAAGACCCAGATCTCCATCTGGTCTAGACGACATGAACATCCCTATTGATTCCTCTTTAGAGCCAGTCGAATGGCTAGTATCTTACCTTTCGTCTCATCCAATCGACATGGGCACCCCCCAACCGACTTATGTCATGCTCAATAGGGATGTGGACATTCATCAGACTTGAAGACTCCACCTAAAATGCTCTAATTCCCGGTCCACTGAACGACCTGTTGTATCGCATAATCATCATATCTCGTGTCAGGTGAGACTGGTCATTTCCATAGTTCGCATTCGAACCACCAAAGAATCACCCAAAGATATGCTACGTCAACAACACGACATGTCGACCGAATGATGTCCTACTTTGTCATCTCAGCCCAGTCGACGTATGAATTCCCAAGAATTACTAGTGCCCAAGATCATTTACCCTGTCGATTGGTCAGCAGAACATCATCTTGGATGATTGTTCGGTTCATCAACATGTAGTTGAGTAAGCCCTATCAGCATCTTAACCCATGACTAGTCGAATGAGCATTGTCTTATCATCAATTACTTGGCTCCATCAAACATGGCATGGCTATTGATGAATCTGAATAAAGAGTCAAAGTATACTTGCATGCCCTGCCCCAGACGACACGTTTTGACATATACTCTCCAAGCCAATGACTCATTGACTTAGAGAGTATGAGATAAAATGTACATGCCAAATCTGGGCCAAGGGAATTTCAAATATTTCACTTCAGACCCTATGTTAGATAAAACCAAATCCCCCAAAACAGTACCCAGAATAGACTTGGGCCCCAATTTACCTTCTTGTTGGGGTCAAATCAGAGAGGCGCAGCGGAAGGAGGCGCGCTGTTCGGGCGAAATCGTAGTTTAAAATTTTTTAAACTTACGAATAAATTATTTAATAACCAATATATTAATAATTCATTCATATTTCACCTAAACGTATTTATTCGATATCATATAACGACATAAATAATATAGAGACATCGCGAAACTTTTACGAAAACGTTTTTCCGCAAATAGCATAAAACACGTTTCCGGCCGAACCGACCAATCAATGCTCATGGGGACTGCCCAGGTCAGCCCCTAAAATATTTGGACAATACGTAGGATGCCCGAACAGTGACCAGTTCGCTGTTTGGCTGCCGTTGCCGTTATCCGGTAACGCGTCGTTTTTCACCAATTTCGCGCATTTTCACTCCGAAATAATTTCCGATAAATATTTTCTTTGGCAATTAAAATAAACTAATTTATTCTAATTACTCAATAAATAAAAACTGAATTTTTATCAGAAAATCAGATTTATCATTAATTGCAATAAGACCCCAAAGTTTTGCAATTTAATCATTTTAGTTTTAAATATGTCAATACATATTTAATTGATTCCAAATCAATCCCAAAATAATTTTTAAAATTTTGCAACAAAACCAGAAACTTTTTCAGATTTGCGCAAACTGCCCAGTAATTTTCCAGAATTACGAAAACAGCCCTGAACTTTAATTAATTGCAATTTGGCCCAATTTGTTCAAAACACATCAAGATCAAATCCAATTAATCCCAAATTTGACACACATCAAATATACATCAAATTATATCATATATATGAAAAGCCCCAAAATTGGAATGGGTTAAGAACCCTAATTTCATAAATTACTCAAATGGGCAATTTACATTAAATTGATAAAATTCAATACTTTAATCTTCAATTACCACACCAATCAAGTCTCACCATCATGAAATTAATCAAGAACAATTTCTAGGTTAATTATGAATGGCTAATCAACTCTAGAATGACAACTTTAATTTCTAATTAATTATTTAAGCTTAATTACACTAATAAGCTCATAAATTAATCATACATGCAAACATCTTTCCAAACAAGCTTCCAACAAATTTAATTACAAACTTAAAGAGTAGAGAAACAAATTTAACAACACATTTGAAGTAAGAATTATAGAAACATTTTCTATGTAGAAGAAAGTGTAAGAAACTTACAAAAAATCAAATTTTGGCTTTGTTCTTGCTTTCTTCTTCAATTTTCTCTCAACTCTCTTTGTAATAATTTTGTTTAAGTTGTCTTAGTTGTTGTTGTAAACAAAACAATTTTTGTTCACTTTAAAAACCCATGGCCGAATTTTACATTAAATAAAAGTAATAATTACTTTAATTTTTGTACAACATTTCATTGGTCCACATTTTGCTTTTATAAAGTAACTTTAGCTTTAATAAAGTTTATCAAACAAATGGACCAATAGTTTCTGCCATAATAAAGCATAAATCATTATTTAAGATATTGTAATATTTAATTAATTAATTATTTAACAATTAAATAATCAAATAATAAATATAAATATCTCAAATATATGTATTATATTTACATTAAATATCTCAAATACATATATTAATGATATATGTTAAATATCACAATTGATATTTTATTAATGTGTATTTAATAAAATCAAGTATTAAATACAAATACACATTAATTCGGAAATGACCGTTAGGTCCGATCGCATGTATTTTTCGTTTACCGTTAAACGAGTCATAAATAATCAGTATTATTATAACAGTTGCCCTAGTGCTCTACGAGTATATTTCATTAGTGAGACTCTCTAGATTCAGGCATATCCGTCACGAAATCTAATTTCGTGTCCATAATTCACCCACCCGTAAATTATGACGACCACGGATAAACCCGCTGAATCATACAGGTCGAGGTCACTGCATACGTATAATCCCTCCGTCACAGGTATCCGGATTATCCGAGAGATATAGATATAACGTCAAATCTCTATAGGAATAATCTCGTCGACGTATCAATTAGCAATCTCTAAATAACATTCGGAACTCACTTCCGAAGTATACTATGGCCATAGATTTAACAGATTGCTAATCACAAATGGACTACCTATGCTCTGTACACAAAACTGACGGATCCTTTCTTGATACTCACAGGATATCATGAGCATGAGTCCACACCCAACGAACAGGCGGAGGTCTGATCTAAATAGATCGGTGACGTGACTGCCATCTAAGTGTAGAGGATAACTCATATATCCACAGTGGTATCTCAAGTCAAAGAATCACTATGCTACTCAACCCGAGAAGATTCCTATTGACGTTGGTGTACCATCTATTAGGAAATCTTCGGTGAGTCGTTCAGTGTTTAAATAAACACCTACACGTCCATACGAGTCTCCCAAGACTCATGGTTCATTGGGATAAACCATCGGACCAAGTCCGATATACGACATGTACTGGTCTCAACGGATTTTTACTAACCGACCCGTGTCAGTAAATCTTGACCATGAACTTAATTTAAGGATATACAACTTATAGTGACACTTCCCAATGTCAATTACAATCTATGTTGTAACTGTGCTCTACGTTGTAAATCCTAGGGTCTTTGTCTAATATATATACATATCACTAAATTAGATTTAGTTTCAATCTAATCGAAATTAGATCGAATACGTATATAAAAGACAAGAGGTGCTTCCATTAAATCAGTAATATTATGGAAAAAGATATTGCTCGTATTCATGAATCGGACATAAATACGATCCGAATTGGCGCTCTGAGCACCAACCCTAACAATTTCTCCCACTTGCTCTAGTGCCAATCCATGGTATCATATACACATTCCAATGTGTATCACATACTCATGGTCCTCAAGAACTCACCTAGCGTTCAAGAGGTAGGTAACAACAAGTAAGCTCGCTATGACATGTTGAGTTTGTCCAACAAACACAATCATTTTCCTTAGCAAGCATCATTCATATTTTTGTAGAAACTAAGTTCTTCATAAATATGACTCAGATGTCATATCAACATTGTGCTTCAGCTACTAAATTGTCTAAGTATTTATGGATCAAATCCAAAATACTTTGTAGACAACCGCAAACACAATACTAATAACAAACTTCTAATCTTAGAGGTCACTTTGCAACTTCATAAGTCAATAATTCATAAGTTACAACTAATTCCACTCTTGTAGTGGAATCATCTGTGACACTCCCACTGCATCTTTTCTGACTCTTTATGACGTAGACTATCTAACGTCATAATCAGACTAAAAACTAATCTAACCCTAATGGTTGCGGATTCATTCTCTATTAATTAGAAACTGGTTCTTAATATCTCAAAGATAATAAAGAACATGTTTCAAGACTCATCTTATGGTCTAGAGGATGTCAAATAACTCGTAACAATTACGATTAAATTGATATCTCTAATCGCACTTAATATAGTATTCATTATGCCATCATCCTATGATGCATAAGATTGATTAGACCTTCTAATCAATATTTCTTTCGAAAAAGGTCATCCTTTATGAACGATGAATACTAATATTAAGACACACAACTGTCAAACAGTTATACTAACTGTCATACAGATAGTCTTGTTGCGTCCAGGAGTATCTCACAAGTCTCTTAGTTTTATATCTTATATAAAACTTTTATATTAATATAACAGAGACTACTCCCACTGCTTTAAATGAGAAAAAAAGACTGAGGTAAATCTTTACCTCATAAACATCTCATTATTACATTAATAATGATTATGTCATTATGATGTAAAGTAAAATACTAGAAGAAATTAGTACGCTCCCACTGACCCTGCCATCCCATGTACTCTCTATGTTTTGATAAAATCAAACAATCTGACTAATATCAAAATTAAAACACAAATTTCCGGAAAGCTCATGAGTATACACTAGGCTGTATAAGCTAATATATTAAATTGTAATCTTAGCATAATACAAACTCCAGGGCCATTCCAAAACGAATTCTTCAAACTAAGACATCACAATGGATCTCTTATCTAAGAAATCATTCAGAAACGTCACTTTGTATTCTTTAGCTAAAATGTACAATTTAATATCATCATTAACCAACAGATCTTAAATTGTTCAATCAGTGCGACTAGAGAGAAGTTTCCTCAGAATCTACAATAGACCGCTGAGTATAACTTTTCTCACTGTCATACTATTAAGGTCAAACTTTAATAAGCTCACTATGCTTTTGCTGCGCAAACCATTTGCACATTTATGAACGTTTCATAACTAAAGCTCAATCAAGTTCTAACTTGATCGTAGTAAGCTATGAACAATCTTAGATCTATGTCTAATGCTAATTTCCGGAATCGATATCAAATATCGTTCCCACTATAAGTTATAGGATAATTTTCTTCGATAAGAAAACAACAAAATCATTAAGTATCAAATACTTTGCTAATGATTCTGACATCCTATTGCACTTATATGGAAGTAATAAAATGGTATTTTCATCTTATTAATTATGTAGTTCCATTTATAGTTTATCACCGTATTTGACTTCAATAAGTCAAGTCTTTTCTACAATAGTCAACATCCAATGTTACACACAAAGTAATAAACAATTTATTACTCGAGATCGTATAAAAGATATTCTATCAAATAAATACAATATTCTATTAAATAAAATAAATGATAAACTTCTACCCGTACCTCGAGGTGCAAGTATATCAATTATATAACATTATACAAAAGATAGATTCAAATCTCAAACTGTTCAAGATTCAATTTTCTACTTATACATATATATATATAACTGTAGAAAAACTAATGAAACCTAAATTAAAAGATGAATAGTGTTACTGGAGCATAACCCCAAGAGTATTGAAACTAATTCGGTAACATTCAATATCAAACGAATCAAATCGTATAAGATTCGATTTCTTCCATCAATCAATTCCATCAATATGGAATCGTGGAAGAATTATATTGAAGTAAGAATTATATTCTTCGAATAACCTTAGAACAAATTGTCATAATTCATATGTTTGATCGTATCAAACATCTTTGAACAATTCAAAGATTCACGATGAATTTTAAAGATACAATTTTCAACACTTCAGATCAAATATCTTTGAACAAGTCAAAATATTCTATCGGCGTTTCATCAGAAACGTAACTAAGTCATGACAGTTCATTGACTAAGTTACGAAGTAAAGAAAACTATCTTAAGCAATTTACAATTCATTAAATTACATACATCCAATGTATTAGTTTAATAAATTTTCTGGTCCAATGACAGTCATTGGTTAAATGAGATTTAGTCACTTTCCCGAATACAATATTCGTTAAATGGATAAGGATATGAGGGGATTGATCTAATATTCACCATCCTTCACCATATGGAATAAGCATCCAATACTTAAGTGATAAAATTCATACAATAATGTTCTAAGTTATTTACTTAACCGAATATTTTTCTTAATGTTTATCTATTCGTAAATGACACTACTAGTTATTTTAAAATATGTAACAACTGTTTGCAAAGAAAAAAGTAACTATCAAATAGTCGCAAGTTCTGATATCAAATATCGAAACAATCATTCAACAATATTTTAAATATCTAGACGGGAGATCGAGATATCCAATATCTACAGTTGTCGTAGTATGAAAAAGTATTTTCTATACACAACTATATGCATATACTTTCTTTAGCTTTATTATTTACTTTCAAATTATTTACAAACATTTGCAAATAATCAAAAACAAATAGTGTCTGACACGTGACCTCCGAATGTCACTAAAGCCATTGAACGTCATTATTAGATAAACAAATACCTAATGAGTTTTCTTAATGCCAGTGAAGAATTCGAGACGTGAACCAATTCATGTCAATCTTTACTGCATAAGAAACTATTCTGTCTAGAAGG
>SKCR01049524.1:0-114556 GCA_019454045.1 Zanthoxylum bungeanum | reverse complement strand
CTTACTAAAATCCAAGCTTTCTTTGTTTTTCCTTTTCTTTCTCTCAAGCTTCTTTTTCTTCTTTTTTTTTTTGGAGTTTTTGGATGAGTGTTTTAACTTAATAAAACCATAAATGAAAACAAAACAATGTACACCTTCACCATTTAGCTTGGCCGAATTTTGGTATTCCAAAAATCTGGATATTTTGATTTTTCTTTCATTTAATTTTACCTTTATCAACTTGCATAAGTAATCATCAAACCATTTAATGAATTTCTTAAAGTCAAATAAAGCAACTAAAGTCATTTAATTAAATATCAAAACTAAAAATATTTATATTTTTAATTAATTTAATTATTTAACAATTAAAATTAAATAATTATTTAAATACAAATATATTAAATATCAAATACATATATATTTATGATATTAGTCAAATATCTCAATTTGACAATTAATTAATGTGTATTTGATAATATCTAACATTAAATACAAATACACAAAAATCACGAAATGACTATTGGGTCCCTACACATATACTTTTGCGTTTAACCTTTAAACGACATGTAAATAATCAATATTATTTATAAATGTTTCCTTAGTGCTCTACGAGTATATTTCATTAGTGAGACTCTCTAGATTCAGACATATCTGTCACGAAATCCAATTGCGTGTCCATAATTTACCCACTCGTAAATTATGACGATCACAGATAATCTCGCTGAATGATACAGGTCGAGGTCATGGCATATGTATAATTCCTCTGTCACAAGTATTCAGATATATCCCAGAGATATAGATGTAAACGTCAAATCTCTATAGTGACTATCCCGTTGACGTCTCTTTTAGCAATCTCAAAAAAGAACATTTAGAATTGACTTCTAAAATGTACCACGGGCCCATGATTTTTATATGATTGCTAATCATATGGACTACCTATGCTCTGTACACAGAACTGACGGATCCTATCTCGATACACACAGGACACCCTAAGGATCTATCCACACCCAACGAACAGACGAAGGTATGATCTAAATAGATCGGTGACGTGACTGCCATCTACGTGTGGAAGATGTTTCATGCGCCCACAGTGGTATCTCAAGTCGAAGAATCACAAGTGCTACTCAACTCGAGAAGATTCTCATTGACGTTGGTGTACCATCCATTAAGAATATTCGGTGAGTCGTTCAGTGTTTATCCTCTATAAACATCTACACGTCTATACGAGTCTCCAAGACTCGTGGTTCATTGAGAAACCATTGGAATCATATATTCTAGTATACGACATGTACCAGTCTCAACGGGTTTACTATACTGACCAAATAGTGTAAACCTTGACCAGGAACTGTCTGAGAATGACAACGTCATGATACAACTCAATGTCAGTTGCGACGCTTTTGTAACAGCATCATGACTAGTCATTCTAATATCATTACGTTTTTACCATAATAAAAGGTATATATTATATTACAGAAACTGCTTATATTATTCATAATAAAACGTTTTACAGTAGTATTCATAAAGAAATGCAATCGGGAATTGACGCTCCGAGCACCAACCCCAACACTGCAGTGGCCTATGGGGGCTAGCAGAGCTACTTCCAATGAGAACCGTGTTTTTTCACAGTCATCATTAGCCTTATAGAAGCTTATCTCGCAACTAGGGCATACTTTACATGACTTCAACATTGGTCGATCCGAGATCTCATCTTCGCTCATCGGGTCGGAACACCGAGATCCCATCTCAATCAGGTCGTGTTTCATTATAAAAAATCCTTTAGGTCAAGTTTCATCAAACTCTTAAAAATTCCCAAATCAACATCCTCCAGGTGGTTGGGTCGGTATCCCAACTTATTCTGTTTTTGAGAGAATCCCTCTACACCTTGAAGCCGAGTTTCTCCATCAAATCTCATCTATCTCTCCAGACCATTGGGCCATCATCATCCATTTTCGGCCAAGTACAATACATGTTCTACCCTAACTCGATATTTGAATTTTTCTTAAGGTGAAAAACCACCATCAACATTTTCAAAAATTTTATGATATAATATTTGAATCATTAATATGAGGGAGAGGATGCACTTTAAGTCTCTAAATTTTATTTAAAAAAATAATCATCCATTAGGTCATTAAGTTTTTTTAATTACCTATTAGGTATCTTTTGTTCAGGGTTTGTAGAAAATCTTAAAGCACGATTGGGATCACACACCAAATAAGCGATTTTCAATATGAAAAATCGATCCGAATAAAAATTTTGGGATGATTTTTTATTTTGATTTTAAAAATTGATCGAGATTCAGGATAATTTTTTTTTATCTCAAATCATAATCGAGAGGAGACCGAATTGAATTCTTTTATTCTTAGAATAGTAAAGACCTTATGAATAATAATAATAATAATAATAATAAATTAAGGAGTAAAAGCCCATTTTCCCTTAATTTTATTATTAATACAATGACACATCACAAATGGCAAAGTAATGTAATTTTTGTAAATGTATTTAAAGATAAGGATATTATCGTTTTCAAGATGCGTGATTTGGTGAGGTAAGATTTGAGATCTCGGGTTACTCTGTTTAAGGGGAAAAAAGAGAGAAGGATATTATCTCAAAATCCATTTTTACTCCATGAAGAAAAAGAACAACAGTTCATCACAATTCTCTCACCGACCTGTCTTCCCCGAAGAAAGCTAAAGAAATTGTCTTTATAATTTATATTGACAATTAAATAATTAAAAGAAAGATTTATATTGACAATTAAATAATTAAAAGAAAGATTAAAAAGCTGCCTTGTTGTTCCATTCGCTTTGCTTGCCTCTCTGTCATTTGATTTTCAAATTTCCATTTCTCAAAAGCAAAGCAAAGCAAAATACCTACCTGTCTATCAATCAAAATAATCCCAATCAAGCAAACCCTAAAAAAGGCAAAAAAAAAAAAAAAAAAAGGAAAGAAAAAGAGGGATAAATTCTAATTTAGCAAATTGAGAAGAAAGAAAGAGAGTAATCAGGTAATGGGTTGGCTTTATGATCCTTTGATTTCGCTTAAGATCATTGGCTACTATTCATTTCGCCTATTCTGTAATTTGTTATTTTTAGTTATCTGTTTTAATTTCTCTTTTGCTCTTTTACTCTTGTCTTTTTAACCCCTTTTTTTGTTCTCCTTTGTTTTTTGATTGACCCCATTTCTTTGTTTTTGATTTGGGGTTGGTTCTGTTTTTGATCTCTTGATTTCCTTTTCTAGTTTTTTCATGGACAGTGATTATCATCCACTTGCTTTAGGGGTATGGATTTTTGGGTCTCTTATTTTTTTTTTTTTTCTTTTTTTTTTGTTATCCTACAAATTGAATGTTTTTGGCTTTTGGCTTTTGATTGGTGTGTGTAGAATTTTGTTGGGGTTTTGATTGTTTTGAATTTCTGAAATTCAATTATCGTTTTGCATAATTTGATTATATGCTGCATTCAGTTGCTAGAATCTCTCTAGTCGAAACAAAATTTGTGGGGGTTCGAAACTCTGCTCACATGGGTGGAGAGGAGCTTTAATTAGCAATATGCTATGTGTTTCTTATGTTACCTTGTGTGATTTTATCATTTTGTTATCAAATCTTGTTCTCATTTGGAAATTGAATACTGGATTATGAATAATTTGTTTGGCTGTGGTACTGAATTCATTGTGTAACATACAGGCACATGCACCTCCTGGTTACTTTGTACGATTGGATAAAGCTCCTCAAGACGATTACCATTTGAAGAAGAGAGAAAAGATGCGTCGCTGGCTCTGTTGTACTTGTCAAGTAGAAGAGTCTCATCCATCGCATGAAAATGAGCACCTCAAAAGCCCAAAGAATCATCAAGATGGTATGTTTCTTTGTCTCCCATAGTCCCATTGTCTTGATTCATTATTAAATGTAAAGCATCCATTATGGATAAAAAATTCTGAATTCCTGTTTATTGTTATTGCAGTACGTGGTTTATGATGTTGCTAGGTTAATTGATCTTTTACAATCATGTTTGTATATATTTAATGGTTTGTAAGGATTCTGAACTTGATAATTGTTTTGTATTTGGCTAGAGCAATTTGGACATGCCTTTGACCTCATATTTATAGCTTACTAAGATATTTGAGATTCTTACTTTTTGTACACTGTAAAAATGGACTTTCAACTTAGTTGATCTGCCGCCACCACCATTACATGGCTCTTGCTGCCACTACAGCTTGTAAAATACCATCATTGAATTCAGTCCTCTGTTACATTCCATTTCCATACTTGATAGGCTGTCTTTGCTGCGTAGCATGGACTTCTACCCAAAGTTTCTTCGAATGGAATTGAGTTCACATTTAAATCCATGTAGATTTATATTTTAAGATGTGTATTCTTGAATTAGTGTAATTTATTTGTGCGTTAAAAAGGGAAGATATGTAAATGAAAAAGATTATTGCTGTATTGCTGATGTACAAATATGTTTTTTATTAAAAAGACTATGGTTCTTAAGTAAAAGTACAACTGAGAATATTTATAGAAACACCTAACAGGTGTTTTCCATCTCCAACATTTTGGTGTGTGGAGGTCTTCGCTTGTTTTATATTCATTATAGGAAATTCTAACTTTATCGCCCTACTTGCTTGCTGTGGCTTCTACTATGTAATCTCCCACTCTCCATTAATAAGATCTTGATCAATGAAAGTCATGAATTTCTTTAAAGAACTTGTTTTTAGGTTTATTACCTTCTTTTGATTTTTTTAGTTTCTAAGAAAATTAACAAAGCTCTTGTTTAACAAAGCTCTTGTTTATCTTTGGTAATTCTAATGTTTAATTTTTAATTCTACGTTGGCAAATTGCAAGAGATGATAAACCAGTGAATATGGTAGTTATTTTGATGTTTAGAAGAGGGTTATCAATGTCTATTATCTAGGATCTAATTGTTGATATGTTTTCCTTTGCCTCATTTGTGGCTGCAGCCTCACACAGCTGAGAGCCTTTTTTTTTTTTTTTTTTTTTGAAAGGAGAGGCTGAGAGCTTAATGCAGTAGACATTCTGCTTCTTTTTTGGGCCGATAATTGAAATACCATTTGATTAGCAACAATTGGTTTCAATGATTCCAATAACATAGCTTGCTGTCATATATCAGTTATTTTTTATTTTAGTACAAGCTATTGAAAGTAGCTATCTACATGATTTAATATGGTTTTAAGGATATGACTAGAGTGTTTTTTTTCATAAAGGCATCCATCTGTGACTAGGTTCTGTTGTTTATATACACTTGTCCTAATTGATTTTCCCACATTTTAGGACACCACAAAAAGGCTGCAGCTCCTGTGAAACCTGAAGTGCAAAAGGCACCACCACCTATTGATGTGCCCGCATTGTCTTTGGATGAACTGAAAGAAAAGACTGATAATTTTGGATCAAAGGCATTGATTGGTGAGGGATCTTATGGAAGGGTATATTATGCAAACTTAGAAAATGGAAAAGCAGTGTCTGTAAAAAAGCTTGATGTTTCATCTCAACCCGAGTCAAATGTGGAGTTTTTGACTCAGGTATATCCGAAACTTGACAGGAGCATATTTTTGTTATTACTTTGTTGTTATTGACAGCCAAAACCTTTTAAATATTTTTTTCCAACTATTTTGTATCAGGTTTCAATGGTCTCAAGATTGAAGCATCAAAATCTTGTCGAGCTGCTTGGTTACTGTGTTGAAGGAAATCTCCGTGTGCTCGCGTATGAATTTGCAACAATGGGATCTCTTCATGACATATTGCATGGTATATCGTGCATCTTGTAAATCTTAAATCTACATTGCTGATTCAGTTGCTAAAATTGACTGTTGAAATAGGATAAGCTGATTCGAATTATACATGCAATTACAGGCAGAAAGGGAGTTCAAGGAGCACAACCAGGTCCAGCACTTGACTGGATGACGCGAGTTAGAATTGCTGTTGACGCAGCAAGGGGTTTGGAGTACTTGCATGAGAAGGTTCAACCTTCTATAATACACAGAGATATCAGATCTAGCAATGTTCTTCTCTTTGAAGATTTCAAAGCAAAGATTGCAGATTTTAACCTTTCAAATCAAGCCCCAGACATGGCTGCTCGCCTTCATTCTACCCGAGTATTGGGAACCTTTGGCTATCATGCTCCAGAGTAATGCTTCTTAAAATCTTACGTTCTATTTATTTGTTTGCTATGTTCTTGATTCGTTATTCCCTCGTTCGATCGTTGGTTCCATTCAGTGCTACTAAATGTCGAAGATAATGCTATAGCCAATGATGCGTTTAGACCTTTAAGCTATCCAGATCACACTGACTGAATGTAAAACAGTAAATTTTAAGAATGGGTAATGTTCTATTGAACTAAAATGGTCAACCAGGTGATAGATAGCTTAAAATGAATTCAAATATATGTGTTTTCCTTATTTCTTGTGGAAGACCAAAAATTTTGTTGCAAGTAAAAAGTGCTGCTAATTAAAAGGTGATGTGAAAAATGTGGAAAAGGCTTCTGAAGGTTGGAATCTGAAAGGCTTGGATTTGCAGTTTTCTATGACCTATGCATTCAGTATTCCCTATTATTTTCTTTATTTTCTTTCTTTTTACTTTTTTGACTTTTCATTCTCTTTGCCGAGGATAGAAATAGAGAATAAGAACGAGGTTAAGTTGATGGACAACTGATTTAACGTTCTGGAACAGGATTGTTCAAATTTTGGATTATCTGTTCCCAGATTTGGGAATCACTTTCTTCAGATATTCCACTGGTAAATTTGTAAGAATTGGCTGGGCTTTTGGACCGTAATCGTACTGAGGTTTTATGTAGTCAGCTCAAATTGATATGTAGATTGCAACTGGAATCAGCTAATAACGAGTGGTTTTTTCCCTCTTAGGATTTGTTTGGATACAGATATATGGATTTTGCAGATCTACCCACACCAGTTAGTATCTGTGAAAATCAATTGCCACTTGTACAGTGTTTCTTTTCTTTCTTTCTTTCTTTTTTTTTTTAAAAAATTAATTTAAATGATAAAAGCAAATATATAGTGCTTGGAGGTGTATCCAGCGAGGTTGGAAATCATGTGGACCATTCCGTCTTGCCTGTGCTATATTGAAAAGTTTTAATGGCAATGTTTTTTTTTTTTTTTTTTTGGTATTTATTTTAATATTATCATTGACAAACTTATTTTCATGTGGATAAGTATGTGTTGTGGATGATTCAACTAATTTCTGGCTTGCAAAACTGATTTGCAGATATGCAATGACTGGACAATTGACCCAGAAAAGTGACGTGTACAGCTTTGGGGTTGTCCTTCTAGAGCTCCTTACTGGGAGGAAACCTGTTGATCACACCATGCCACGTGGACAACAGAGTCTTGTTACCTGGGTCAGTCCGTCTGTCTAGTTTTTCACATCATTGTAACCTTTTTATATCTTTATCTCGAGTTTCTCTCTTCTTCTAGGTCTCTTCATCTTTAATTTTAGCTGACAAGCTTAATTTTCCTTAGGCTACTCCAAGATTGAGTGAAGACAAAGTTAAGCAATGTGTAGATCCCAAGCTAAAGGGCGAATATCCACCGAAAGGAGTTGCTAAGGTATCTATCCCTTACACACACAAAGATCATGCAGACTAATCACATGTGCATTATTTATAGTTTGATTACTGGCGTTGAATCTGCCGTAGTAGTAAGAAAGTTGGCCTCACGTTCTGGTAGCAAGCACTAACGAAACCGTCTTGTTTTTGTTCTTGGTGATGCAGCTGGCAGCTGTAGCAGCATTATGTGTGCAGTATGAGTCAGAATTCCGGCCAAATATGAGCATTGTCGTCAAGGCTCTTCAACCTCTTCTCAAAACTCCCGCCCCAGCAGCAGCTCCAACTCCAGAGAATTGAAAGCAGAAGAATTTAGCTTCGCTACTAGCTTGAAGTTCTGCTGCTCGTTTACAGTTTGTCTTCACAAGCCTCCATATTTCTCACGAATCACTTTATATATATATACACACACACACACGTATTTTAATTTTTCGTATATGACATTTGATTTCGTATAAGAGCAGGTTTGTAGGATTGGATTGTACCTGTAGTGTCACATATACACATAAATGTCTGCTGCTTGCTGGTATGGCGCCATGGTACTGACACCAATGAGTTTTTAAGTCGTTCACAATTGGATTGGGTTGTGTGGTGGATATATTTCTTTGATTACTTCTCTCTAGACTATACTTATTGTTTAATTTATTATTTTTTTCAAAAAAAAAAAAATTGTCAATTGAATATTGAATGGCTAGAGCTTTATGTGTTGCTTTGTAGATTTTGAGTCACAAATGTGATACTAGTACAGTAGTGAGATGAATTAACTTAAAATTGTGATTTAAAACTTTTAACACAAATTTTAACTAATTAATCTTATGTAGTTCAATAATATTTGAATTGACATCATTAAGATTATTATTACATTGAAAGTATAAGTATGAACTGTGAAATAAAAGCTAGATAAGTTAGCATAGAAAAATAATATCATATTGTGATATATATTATAATTTTATTGGAGTGTAAGCTAGTGGTAACATTAGTGTCAAGTATGTGTTTGTTGTAGCATACAAATCTATCCATAATCGAATATTAGTTGAGCATTCATATTCTCAGTCAGTTTCTTGAAAAAGGTTATATTTTTATCATTTAACTTAAGCCCACCAAACTCCCCCATTTAGTCCTGCAAGAGTAAATTTCAATTTGGTTAGAATGGGGAAGTAAATTCAAATTTATCAAATAAAATAAGACTTGGCGTGTGAACTTAAAAAAAAAAATTATTTTTTATTATAATTTTTAATTTTAAAAATAAATATCTCCCATATTATAAAATGTTCAATGTAAAAAATTACTTATTATTTATCTACAAATCATAAGCTTAAAAAAAATATACATGATTAACATATTTTGACAAAAAAAAAGGGTAAAAAATGGCCTGAGTTGATGATTCTAAATCAGTTATTTTCAAACACTCATATCTTTGTCTTCTAAACTTCAAATTGCAATTTTTAAAATTATACATATACTTAGGCCAGGTTTTGATGGATCCCAAGCTATAATATACTCAAGTGCAGATCAAATTGTTGGGTCGAGTGTTGCTTGATAAACACTAAAACGTGCACATTTATTAAAAAAAAAAATTATTTTATAGTTATAGTTTATTAATCCCCTTAATTTAATATATTTGTAAAATAAAAATTAAATTTATGTTTTATACATTTTTAGGTGAAATAATATTTTGGATGTATAGCTAGAAAAATGGACGTGACATTTGGATTTTGGAGACCAAAAACTTGAAAGGGCGTTCTAACAGTGCACAAATTCGGAAATTTCAACCCTGCGTAATTTTTATATTTTGGCCATAACTTTTTACTTCGATATCAAATTTAGGCGATTCTAGTTCAAATGAAAGAAGACTAAAAAATCTACAACTTTGTTGTTGACAAGATTTTCTAATTCTGAAATTTTCAAGGCTGAAAATGATGAAAAATCTAAAGTGTGTTATATGTAATTATTAAAGTCAAATAAATAATAATAATGATGATGATGATGATGATGATGATTCACCTTTCGATGGATTGTCAACATCCTCCACCAAACATGTTGTTTGGTGGAGTCATTGTAATTGTAATTGCAATTGCAGAGGTGCGAGCACCTCTATAAATAGAAGTGCTCAGCACCTCAATTTGGTCAGTCTGAATTTTACAGTTTTTTCTGAAAATTTGTGGATTTCTAACTCTTATGTGCTTTATTTTTTAAAGCTTTCTTGTATTTTCTTTTTCTTTCAGTAATAAAATTATGAGTAGATAATTTCTTTTGCTATGGTAAAAAATGAATCTTTTAATATGAAAATATAGATTAATCTCACTTATATTATAATATATAAATTATAATCTAATGATTAATACTTAATTTAAATTTGGATTAATTATTGACAAACTTTGTTACCGCCTATATGGCTGGTTTTATTTATTTGGTATAATTGAGTACCTAACTGGACTTGTTATAGACAAAATTTATCACCGCCATTATGACTGATTTTATATATTTTGACATAATTAATTCCTGAAATAATTTGATTGGGTAATAATGAAAATTTATATATTATAAGAAGTGAGATTTCTAATTTTGAAATATTAAAAGTGGATCATCTAACCCTTGTATTTTATTTTATTATTGCAATCCAATTTAAAATTTTTCAATCACTTCAAACAAATCAAGTCTTTTTTATTTTTACTGAAATTGTTATTTTATTTTACTAAATCTATTCTTTGTGGATCGACTCCGGACTTACCAGGTTATTTTATTACTTCGACACTCTTATACATGGGAATAAAAAACCACTCTGTGAGTGTGTCAAGTTTTTGGCGTCGTTGTCGGAGAATATAATTTAGTAGATATAATAATAATTTAACATCTTCTATATTTGTTTTTCTTTTCTTTTTATTTTTTATTTTTTATTTTTTTGTTTGTATTATCTGTATCTCTTTTTTTAATCACTACATTTGTATTTTTTTGTCATTTATTTTAATTTTTCTTTCTTTCTTTCACTTGTTTATTATTTTCTTTTTTCTTTTTGTAAGTATTGTATTTGCATTTTTTTTTTAAGTTTTAGCATATAGTCTGCATTTAGGTTGGATGAGACATTGGTCTCGATCATCTAGCGGTAGATTAAATAGAGAGTTTACATCACCTTCATCGTCAGTCAAAATGGCCGTGAACCAAAATAAAAATCCACCCGCCCGAGTTGAAAATCCAGTTGATCAAGAAGAGAATGAGTCTCAGCATGACGATCTTAATCATCCTAGGACATTCAGACAATTCATGAATCCCATTAGGACAAGATCACCATCTTGCATTGTTTTCCCCCCAGATGCATCATGATTTCACTTTTAAATCAGGTGTCATCCAACTTTTACCCACATTCCACGGTCTAGAATCAGAAAATTCTTATCAGCACTTAAGGGAATTTGAAGGGATATGTAAAACACTTGCACAGACTAAAATTGCAGCATGAATATAATTCGGCTCAAGTTTTTTCCTTTTTCTTTGAAGGATAAAGCTAAGATTTGGCTGCAGAACCTTAGGTCGGGATCCATCCAAACATAGGATGATTTGCAAGAGCGGTTTTTGAAAAAATTATTTCCCCCTCACATGACAAACTCCTTTAAGAGAAGAATCAAAACTTTCACACAAGAGTCGGGGGAAACACTTTACCAATATTGGGAGATTTAAAAAGATGTTAAATATTTGTCCACATCACGGGTTTGAAACATGGAGGCTGGTTTCCTACTTCTACGAGGGTTTAACACCCCAATGTAGACAAGTAGTGGAAATGATGTGTAATGGTGAGTTTAGGGATAAAAATCCCGAATATGCACTAGATTACCTAGAAAACATAGTAGAGAATGCACAACAATGAAATACACTAGACACTTATGAGTCGCCTGTAAAACCACAGTCATCTGGTAGAGGTATGTTTAACCTTATGGAAGACCATGACCTTTATGCTAAATATGCATCTCTAGCTAAAAAAGGTTGAGGCATTAGAAATGAGGAAGAGTGATCATGTCAAGTCAGTTTAAGAAGTTACGTTTCATGTCTGTAATTCAAATGAACATGTCACACAAGTTTGCCCAACCTTGTCAGCCCTGCATGAATATCTCCTTGACCAAGTCAGTTCCATAAACACCTTCAAGAGACCAAATCCAAACTCATACTCCCAAACCTACAATTCTGGTTGGAGAAACCATTCAAACTTTAATTGGAGGAATGATAACCAAGCATAATGATAAGTGCATGAAAATATACTTTGAAACATCGTTATTCGGGTTTATGGTGAGTAGTTTTAGTTATATATTTCATATTTTTATATATTTTTTCATTTATATTTAGAAAATATTTATTATTTAGTTAATTTATTGATTATATGTTTTATTTATTTATATTAGGATTATGGAGTACAATATTTTAGGTGTCAAGATTTGAATAGAGAAATTAAAAACGTTATAGAGGAAGAGAAAAAAAATGAAATGTTGTAAATATTTATAAGAAAGAAGATAAGAAAAAAGCATAGTATATAAAGTAATTCAAAAGAGAGAAAGAAACAAAGATAGCCACGTGGGCATTAGGCTGCTTTTGCTCATAATATAAAAAGCCATGCAAGTCGATAGAATGGGAGAGGGCCAGCGCAGCGCAAGCTGCGCATAATTGCGTGAAACTCCAGGGCTTCAACGTGAGGGGCTGGCTGCGCATAACAGAACAAGAACAAAAGACGCAGAGAGTGCCGATAAGAAAGAGAGCAGTACCGAGAGTTCAGAGAAGAAAAATCAGAGTCCAGAAGCCGGGACGGAGCCGTGATGATTCAGAACAACAATTCTCTCCAATCCGGGTTATTTTTATTTCTTTTATGGGGAACTAACTCCCTAGGCAAAGCTAGGGATGAACTCTTGTGTTAGATTTTATTATTTATGTTTTTGATTCCTACGAACATTTTAATCGTTTAATAAAATTAATGGTTGTTATTTTCTATTATCTTTCAATTATTTAATCCAGAAATTATGTTTTGTTAAATCCCATATAGATCCAGTCATGCTTCTTCTATGTGTGGTTTGCGAATTTAATTGTGACTGGTAAAAGTCGTTTTATGTGTTGGTCTTCTTCTGCAGTATTGCCTGAGGGTATATTGTCGACGTTAGATAGCTCGTAACGATGACTTTTGTGTGCTGTTAACATAGATAAATAATCATTAATTACCTTAGAATTTGAATATGTGTAGAATTGAATATCTTCCAATTGTTGGTTTGGGATGTGAAACCTTCAATTGTGTAATAAAAGGAATCAATAACTAAATATATAAGTTCGATGCAAGAGGGATTCCCGATGCTTTGTCATATCTCTCTGCTGTTATCTTTATTATCTTTTCATTATTTATTTATCTTTAATATAATTACCAATTTTTATCGTTTTATTATTAAGTTACCGTTAACGTTTTTGTTTGAGTAAATTAGTTCCTGTAACCATCTCTCTGAGGAATCGACACCCCAGCTATACTGCGATAACTGCAGTCATATTTGGGCGTAATCACATAACCATCACAACAACCTCCCCAAGTACACCAGAATTTCCAAAACTCCCAGAGTTATGCACCATATGTCTCATCGCCTAGGAAAACCCTTGAGGATATCTTGCATGCATTCATTGAGAAACAGAAGCCATCAATAACCAAAATGTGCAAACGTTGATTGATCTGAAAGATACTTTCTCCAAAATCACATATGCATTGACCATAATGAGAAATGGAAGTTTCCTGCACAACCACAACCAAACCCCAAAAGTCATCAAAACTCTCACAAAGGTAGTTCTGGTAGTCAACACATAGACCAAGTCAAATCTATTATTACTCTTCGCAGTGGTAAGGTCATCCACAGACCTATTCTTGAACCTCGCGAAGTTGAAAATAAATCAGATTGAGAGGGTAAGAAAGGGGTTGATGAACATTACCTATCGTTGATTATAATAATTAAAAACAAGCATTAAAATACAAAGAAATTGAACCAAAGAAATTGAACATTACCTTGCGCCTCCATTTCCTCAAGCATTAAAAACAAAGAGATTGAACCATTCCCAGAGATTTGTGAAATATTCAAACAGGTAAAGGTCAATATTCCTTTGTCATATGTCATCTTATACCAAATTTCTAAAAGACTTGTGCACCGTTAAAAGATAACATCAGATAAGAAAGAAAGCTTTTCTAGCCGAACAGGTAAGTTCCATTTTTTCAACCAATAATGCATTAAAATACAAAGATCATAGTTGTCCAACTATTTCATGTATTATTGGAAATCAAAAAATTAAACATGCTTTACTTGATCTTGGAGCCGGTGTAAATTTACTTCCATTTTCGATTTACAAATAACTTAATATTGACGAGTTAAAACCAACTTCAACTACTCTTTTACTTGTCGATAGATCAGTCAAGGTACCAAAAGGAATTATGGAAGATGTGTTATTGCAAGTCGATAAATTCATATATCATGTGGATTTTATTGTCTTGGAAACGTAACCTATAGCAAACAGTTATAAGCCAGTCTTTGTAATACTTGGTCGTCCGGTTTTAGCAACAGCTAATGCTTTAATAAATTACAAGAATGAAAATAAAAATTTGTCATTTGGTAATATGATGTTGAAGCTTAATGTTTTTAACATATGCAAACAATCATACGATGGAGACAGTGAAGACGAGAGCATGAAACTAATTGTATCAATTGTGGATGAATATATTCAGGGGAGTTTATCTGATCCTATGAAAATATATACAACTAATTTTATTGAATCAAGTACGCAATTATATTAAGACATTCCTAATGATTTTTTACTTGATTTTACACATGTATTGGAAGATGATGGAAAGAAGCAAATTTTGAGTAATTATGAACACTATAAGAATAAAAACATGAGGAAGCACTTAATTTGGAATTAAAGACTTTTCCAGAAGGATTGGAGTATGCATTTTTTGGAGAAGAAAAAACTTATCCTATGAAATTTTCTTCATCTCTCACAAACAATCAAGAAGGAAAAATACCTCCAAACTGGAGCCATCAAGGCATGGAAGAAACTCTCGCAAAACTCCACAATCATTTTCCTTCTCTCCCCCAAAATGCTTTGATGAAAATTTACAAAGCACGCACCGAAAGAATGAGGCTTCTTATGATCCATGGTATTCCTAGTGATATTCGTTGGGTAATTGAAGCAAGGGTTTGCTTGGAAAGTGAGTTACCCGACTTTTTCATTTCTTACATGTCTGATTTAAGGAAAAGCACATATGCTAAGAAACGAAGAGCTAAACAATTAGGTGTTTGTTATAAATGTGTACGCTGGACATGCAACACTCGTTGTCGTTCTTTAGGAATGGTGTCTGACAATCGCGAAGATAAAATTCAATTCGTTAGAGATGGCTTGAGTAAGGAGTCTTTAGATGATATATCACCGACTTTTGAGATGCATCCTAGTGGGCATGTTCATCGAGTAATTCGCAATTTGCATACACAATTTCAAAAAGAAAGAAAATAATACAGTCTCAAGAATCTGACTTTAAAAGACTATGTTTGTCAATTTATAAGAAAATTAGATGGGAAACATAACCTTAAACCATAAAGGGCATTCAAGCATTTCTGGACATAAAATCAGAGAAAGATGTGAGCCACAATCACAACTACTAGTACATATTATTTCAATTTATTTCTTTCATTTCCTTCAAATTACAGTTTTGATTTACTTTAATTTACTGTTTTGATTTCCTTTACCTTAATTTTTATTGACAGTATCTAAACTTTTTGACTTTCATGATCTATTTTACCGTTCACATGGCAATTGTCATTTTACAAGTACTGGTGCTTTTATTACTCATCCCTTTTCAGGATCCATAAATACAACTCGTCATTTCTCTTTTCAACACATCCAGATAAGAGAGAGAATAAAAAAAAAGAATTTCAAGAAGACGAGTCACTAATATTTATGTGTTTTGTGGAACTAGCTCTGGAACTAAACCAGAATTTGTTGAGGTTGTAAAAGAATTAGGTAGAGTTATGACGGAAAGAAACATACACTTAGTATATGGTGGTGGAAATCTTGGATTGATGAGATGTGTTTTAAAGGCCGTGCAAGAAGGTGACAGTCAAGTTTTAGGGATCATTCCAAAATATTTGGCAGACGAAAACCTCATCGGAAAATCAAATGGAGAAGAATGCATTGTCTCAAGTATGTCTAAAGACTTACTGAAATGATTAATCATGCTGACGCTTTTATTGCTTTACCAAGTGGGCTAAGCAAGTTGGAAGAAATCTTCACAGTTGCATTATGGGCAGACTTGAACATTCACCGAAAAATTATTGGACTACTTAATGTTGACCATTTTTTTCGATTTTTTTAGTATTTCTTGCGGATGCCAAAAGACTTGGGTTCATTTCGAAACCGGTAAAAGATATCGTCCTAACTACAAGGAAAACTGGTGAATTAATTTACAAACTCTTAGCTTATGAACCAAAAATCGACCACATTCTTTTCAAGTTGAACTGGTCTGATAACGATCGTGGCAAGAAGCGAAAAGTTGATTTTGATCTTAATCTGTAATTTTTCTTTTAAATAGTCGTAGATTTAATTGTCAATTCCACATTAATCAGGTGATGTCTTCTAAACTCTGTTTCTTCTTATTCAAATATCGGGGATAATGTCTCAATTTGGTTAGGGGAATGAGATAGTTGACTAGATAGTTTTTATTTTATATTTCATTATTGTGTTTTTTTTTAAAAAAAATATTTTCGTTTTTGTGTTGTTGTTTTATGTTAAAAAAAAAAATTAAGTTATTTTTGCTTTGTTGTTATTTTGTGTGTAAACAAAAATATTTTTTTTTATTTTCTTTTGTGTTTTTAAAAAAAATACATACAAACTACCAACAAATTTTTGACTAATCAAGTGGAATTGTTTTTGAAAGATGGCAGTGTAATGAGTTTTCGCTCCTGAAACATATCTCAATTTAATTCGTAACAAGTTATTTTTATTTCTTTTATTTTGAATCATTTAAATTTATGAATTCTCTATAATATTGATTAAATTGGATTTTCATATGCTCATTTGACAAGTATTATCAACATACACCGTAACATATTGTAACATCCGGTAATCTTGACGACTTGTACGTTATCAGAGACCGACGACTATTACGTTATGGAAGATGTGATACATGATGAAAATCATATTCAAGCTTGTACATACTCACAAAATTACTTTTCGGGTAATCGATAGTTCCTCACAGATTCAATACAGGAATTTAGCCCAGAATGCAACTCGGACAGTCCTTAGTATTTCAGGCATAACTTTTTCATGCAATCTCCGATGTTTTTGAATTTTATATCTTCGGAAAGCTAAGACCGAGACCTACAACTTTCACGTTTGACATTGTTCCAAATTGAAATCAGAAGCAAGTCAAAAAAAAATAATTTTCGTGGCTGCTACAGTAAATTTGGGAAAGGCCTAGATTGGGCAATGTGGCACAATCCTAGCCACTCATCTTATCACAAAAATCAAACAAATGCCCTATATAAAGGACATTGTTCACTCTATTCTTCACCCAAAAACGTGAAAAGCAAGAATGGAAATCTTCTCATGTCAATTTCTTCTCTAATCATCATTTTTCAAGTCATTTTTTGTCATTCCAAGCTTTATTGCAAGCATGGTAAGCTTCATTCCTCTTTATTCTTCTCATTTTTTTTTTCAGTTTTAAGAGGTGATTTTGGGTACATAGTATGAGATTACGTATGGTTAAGAGAATCAACCACCACATGTATGGATTTTTATAATACTATGATATAAAGTGAAATGTCTGAGGATAATGCTATGTTATGAAGTGAAATGTTTGATGAGTTTGATGTCTACCTGTATGTATTGATGCGTGTTAGCGTATGAACTCGTAATGGTATGTGTATGTATAAGTATTGATACACGTATTTGAATATATATGTGATGATAAGTTATGGACAATGTAAGTACATAAGATCGATAGATAAAATAAGTTATGACTTCTGAGTTTGCATTAGCATATGTATATGTGCATTTTTGTTAATAAGATTGTTATTGACTCGAACATGTGATTGTTGATATAAAAGTTGGATCGGATAATTATGATAAGAGATTAGTATAAGCTAGTTTCTTCATGAATGGATAAGTATGATCGATAAAATTTATGTATCAGATGTTACTACGTGAAAAATCTAAAACTAAAGATGCTGAGCAGTAATGAAAGATGTGAGAATGGTTAAGTATTTAGTATTTGAGTTTATAGTCATGTGTATTCATATGTTTCAAATATATATATGTAAATGATTATTTGGATGAAGATTCGGATGTGTTTGTCATGTATTTTGCGTGTGTATGAGAAATCATGCGATGGGATTGTGCTACGTGATATGTGTGCATGTATGTTTGTTTGATTGGTTGATGATTTCGTGGTGTAGTAGTCGAGCTGGTTAGGAATCAGTTCGGACGACATTCATCTCATACCTATTCTAAAATAGGTAATGAGTCTCGTACGAGCATTGTATGTGTAAGCCAGCTGAATATATGTATTGATTGATGATGTATCCTTTGATGTATTGATTGTTATATGTGTTTCGTTGTCGATTGCACGATGATTGTATGTATGTCTAGGTGTATGTATATGAATGACAGAATTCATAAGATGTATAGACATTGTATACTTATGTGAAATGAATGAATGATTTGAAAACTGTTGTGAATATTAGATGTTATAAAGCCTGATTGTTATGTTGTATTGGTATGTGTGACTTCATGTTTCACGTGATTGAAGTGGATTTGATATTAAACGATATACTTCATGGTATTTGGGTTTTTGCTTTGTATGCTTTTGGTGTTAGTTATAGATTGGCACATAAATAAATATGAAAATATGAAAATTTGACATGAGTTAAGTATAAAGGATACTAACAAGTTAATAAATTTACACTTGTAATAATTTAATAATTTTGATAAACTGTTGATATGTTTGATTTGTTTGTTTGAAGTTTATATTGGACTTGTTTTGCTATAATACTAGCATGGTTACTTACTGAGTTTTATATCTCACACCAAACCAGTTTGCTAGTTTTGCAGGTTGGCTACCAGAAGAGTCAACCATTTCAACTTTGAAGTCATGCTCAAGACGTGGATCACCCAAGCGGCAGTCACCCTCGCAAGTGTCATGGGATAAGCTTTAGAAAGTGTAGGATTTTGAGATTAATATTTTATTTGTCGTGTTGAGCACGTTGTTTGTAAATATTGAGTAAATATTTTTGCTTTCTTATGATGTTGTGGGCAGATCCCTTGAGTTTTGATAGATGATGTGGGCATGAAGCTCTTACGTTATGATTTGATGTGTTCTGTGTGGACTTGAGGTCCTTTTTGTACGGGTTTTATAGCGGAAATCCGGTAACGTAGAGGAATAGGGGAAAATCAAAAATTTTCGATTTCAAAATTTTTCTTGGATCAATCAAATAAACTTATTTATTTAATTATCCAATTATTAAATTCTGAAAAATTACACAAGAAATCAAATTTCTTAGTAATTACCGAATTGCCCCACAACTTTGTAAATATGTCATTTTAGTCCTAAAATTGTCAAATACAATTTTGGATGATTCTAAATCACTTTAAAAATGATTTTCAACATATCAAATACATCAAAATCAGATTGCACACAAATACCCAAACTTTTCTGAAATTTCCGAGAGCACCCTATATTTTTGGTTTATTGCAATTTGGCCCTTTTGTATTCTAAACATGCCAAGATCAAATCCAATCAACCCAAAAATTCACATGCATCATATTCATACCATAATACATCACATATATGAAAAGCCCCAAATTTGGAGTGGGTTAAGAACCCTAATTTTTCAATTTCATCAAATTGTCCAATTTCACCAAATCTTTAAAATCCAACACTTTAATCCATTCAATACTTCACCAAACAAGCCTCACCACTTTGAAATAACTCTAGAACAATTCTAGATCACCAATGAGTGGCTTAACAACTCTAGAATGACAACTAGATTTTCCAAAAATCAAAAGTAAGCCCTTTAAACCATTTAAAGCTTACTTACGTGCATCAATATTTCATTCAAGTTCACAACCAAATAAACACAAACTATAATAAAAGAGAGAACATCAAAGCAACACAAAATGATGCCAAGCATGTTAGAAACAATTTCCATGTTGAAGACTTAAAGGAAATACTTACAAAACCAAGATTTTCCAAGACTTTTTCTTTAGGCCTTCAAGCTTTTCTCTCAACTTTCTTTTATGTTTATTTTGTGTATTTAGAACTTATGAAACCCTAAAAATGAAACAAACAATATATACCTCCCACTATTAGGCTTGGCCGAATTTTGGAGATTAAAATATCTAGATATTTTAATTTTTGTTACATTAAAGTTCAACTTGCCAACTTGTTTTGTAAATCATTACACTTTAATGAATTATTCAACAAAGTCAACAATTGCAACTAATTCATTAAAATAAATATCCTAACTTAGGATATTTATATTTTTAATTAATTTAATTATTTAACAATTAAATAATTATTTAAATACAAATATATTAAATATATGTATTATATTTACATTAAATATCAAATACATATATATTTATGATATTAGTCAAATATCTCAATTTGATAATTAATTAATGTGTATTTGATAAAATCTATCATTAAATGCAAATACACAAAAATTAGGAAATAACTATTGGGTCTCTTCACATTTATATTTCGTTTAACCTTTAAACGACTTATAAATAATCAGTATTATTTATAAATGTTGCCCTAGTGCTTTACGAGTATATTTCATTAGTGACTCTCTAGATTCAGGCATATCCGTCACGAAATCCAATTTCGTGTCCATAATTTACCCACCCGTAAATTATGACGACCACGGATAATCTCGTTAAATCATACAGGTCGAGGTCATGGCATATGTATAATTCCTCCGTCACAGGTATCCGGATATATCCCAGAGATATAGATGTAAACGTCAAATCTCTATAGGGACTATCCCGTCGACGTCTCTATTAGCAATCTCAAAAAGAGAACACTTAGAACTGACTTCTAAAGTGTACCACGGGCCCATGGTTTTTATCTGATTGCTAATCATATATGGACTACCTATGCTCTGTACACAGAACTGACGGATCCTTTCTCGACACACACAGGACACCCTGAGGATCTATCCACACCCAACGAACAGGCGGAGGTCTGATCTAAATAGATCGGTGACGTGACTGCCATCTAAGTGTGGAAGATGTCTCATGTGCCCACAGTGGTATCTCAAGTCTAAGAATCACAAATGCTACTCAACCCGTGAAGATTTTTATTGACATTGGTGTACCATCCATTAAGAATATTCGATGAGTCGTTCAGTGTTTATCCGCTATAAACACCTACACGTCTATACGAGTCTCCAAGACTCATCGTTCATTGAGAAACCATTGGAATCATATATTCCAGTATACGACATGTACCGGTCTCAACGGTTTACTTTACTGACCAAGTAGTGTAAACATTGACAACGTCATAATACAACTCAATGTCAGTTACGACGCTTTTGCAACTGTATCATGACTAGTCATCCTAAGGTCTATTACGTCTTTACCATATTAAAAGATATATTATATTATAGAAACTGCTTATTTTATTCATAATAAAACGTTTACAAAAGTATTTTCAAGGAAATACAAACGGGAATTTACGCTCTGAGCACCAACCCCAACACTTTTGATATGTGATGTTTATTTCAAGTTTCAGTTTGATGCTGGACTGTGATTCAAGTTGTCTAGTTTTAGGATATATCATGCCAAATTTTCTGTAAATTTAGAGGCTTATGGAGATGGGTGAATCATGTCTCCTACCGGTAGCATCCTACCTTTGGTGGGGTGTTACAGTTGAAAACTCTCCAAAACTTCACTATTCATAAATGGTTTATAATATTTGAATTCCAAAAATATCCCTATTAATTTTTCAATATTCCCTATTTGTTCATTGATTAAATCATTTTCACTATCACAATTGTTCTTTATTTACAACAATGATTTTTACAAATTAATTATATTTTATTTAATATTTACAGCGTTTTTATTTATAAATTAATGATATTTTATTTATTTCTTAATGTGAAATTTATTGTATGAATAATTTTCATAAATAAATCATAAAATTATTAACTTTGAAGAATTAAGCAGCAAAATATTAATTTTTATTATGAAATATAATTTTTTTTTTTTTAAAATTTATTGTCAATTTATATATCTACAATAGTTACTTACATTAGAAATGTAGTTCTGTATTTTTATATTTAATCTCACCTCACAATACCATACTATTATGCTCCCAAACATAAAAAGGTAAATTACTTTTTTTACCTCTTATTACCTTACCTTACCATACTTTAATAAACCTCCTTACACCCAAACCAAACAAAGGGTTAGAGACATATTGTATACATGACTGAATAATTAGTCGTGTTTCTCGCATCTTCCTTTCAATTAGTACAACCTCTATTTTTATTTTTATTTTTGTTATAATTTCTTTATTTTAAACTCTCTCTCTCTTCTAATCCACTCACACATTAAGTATATTCATCAATTGTCAACCTTATAAAAACAAATTATGAATGGTCCAAAAGAAACCAAAAGAGTTTGGCTTTTATTTTCATGGCTTGGCACTTGTTGAATGAGAAACCAAACCAAAAGAGTTTCTTCCAATGTAAAAACTCTCCTAAGATTGTCCAAATGAGAGAACATCTTGAAAGCTTGTCACAATCAAAAAATAGAGTTCTTACTACAATACTAAAAACATACACTTTAAATAACATTTTGACCTTTTTCATTTTTCTTTCAGAGTGTAATCTTGTGCCACAAGCATAATTCTATTTAGGTACAAAAACAATAATATAAAAAATAAATATTGAAAAAATAAAGAAATTTTTTTATTCCTGGCCTAAGATAAAGAATACAAATACATGTACCAACAACATATCTGTATGGTATGTGATGTGTTAGGGGAAGGCAGAATTTCAGATATGTGGACACTGAGACTTACTATGTTCTGTTCTCTATATAACCCTTATGGATTTGCTCTTTGGCATATGATCCCCGGAAAATTCAAGTAAAGGGATCTCGAAAATGCATAAAAAGAATTTATATATTTCTAAAAGATTATTATTCCACGATGACTCTCACAATTGAATTACCTCAAATATTTCCAGCCAAAAGAATGCTTCTGAACAAATTTCCTGCAATCAAAGTTTGAACAAAGGCGATGAACATTTGCTATTAAAAAAAAAAGGAGTAAAAAGTAAAAAAAAATATAGCAATTAAGATGGAAAAATAATGGCACTAGAAGATTTGTGAAGTTCAAAAGAAATCAAGAAATCTTCAAGCAAAACCATTTTTCAATGTTTTACAAACCAAAATTATTTCAGTTAAAAATTCACTTTGTGTAAACTTTCAAGAGTTTTATATCTGTAATCTTGTTGATAAAGCAGATAGTAACAAATATTTAACCTCCCAAGAATTGTGATTTTCCAAGTGAAAACAGACGTGAAGAAACCAAGAACAACTTTTTCCATATATATTTATAAGTATTTAGACGATAAGACATGAAATTCAACAAAAGATACAATCAACATACCAATGAAGAAGTAACATACTTCAAGAAATTTAGGTGGGAAGAAGTGGCTGTCTCTCATCAGATCCTACTCGGTGAGCAGCCTGGACAAAGGGCAAATCAAGAAGGAAACATGATATGAGTCGTACAACAATTGAACAAAGAAAACCTCTTTCAG
The DNA here is from genome assembly GCA_019454045.1 of Zanthoxylum bungeanum. Taxonomy (NCBI): domain Eukaryota; kingdom Viridiplantae; phylum Streptophyta; class Magnoliopsida; order Sapindales; family Rutaceae; genus Zanthoxylum; species Zanthoxylum bungeanum. The sequence continues at coordinate 91,185 of SKCR01049524.1, read as the reverse complement.
AAGAAGTAAGAAAGGGCAACTGACAAATCCGCACCTCTCCATTAGCTCCCGCTGCCATGCTTATAAAGGAATCTTTTGACCTGAAAAGACAGTAATAAATTTGCAATTGCATTGTAGGAATAAATTAACTCAATTGCATTGCAGGAATAAATTAACTGGTAGTATCTTTCCCAATTTTCCTAGTATTTTACTAGAAATTTGATCTGCTGCTAAAATCACAAAATCAGGTAGCTTTTTGTCGGGTTACGGCACAATAAAAGCTTTCATTTACAACAGATGCATACCATCAGATCACGGAAGTCAAGAGGAGAAAATACCTGTGGTTCTCCTGAACATCTCTCAATTCGAGCATCCCATTTTGTTGTTCATCTTTGACTTTCGATAGGGATGAAAAGAACTAAATAAAAGACAAGGGGACAAGGTTGTTCAATGAAAGAATAGCATTGGTAATTTCTTCTTTTTTTGGATACCAAATGATCCACCTATGAAATTTACTCGTTAAATTACCTGGTGCATTGAGATGAAGACGATAGAAATTCCCAACAAAAAGTTCATAGTCAAAGTATGACCAAACAGGGCAGCAGATGCTATTCCAGTAAAAATTGTTGCAACTGTTGAAGAGTACTTCTTCAAGATTGCGTCTGGATACATTAAATGACAGCACATATAAATTCACAAGGTAAAGAGAAAAATGAACTGCCATGGTTTACAAGAGCAGATAGATATAAAAGTTGCCTCCAGCAACATTTAATTGTTCCAAGCACGGTACACTTAATATTCGAACCTAAATGCTTGATGAAAACAGCTGACAGAAAAAATCGATCAACAAATGTTACCTGCATATTTGAGGAAGAAAGAGGACAAAATTCCTTGTGCTGCATTATTAACTATTAAAAGCATGGTAGCTTTCGAATGTCCTTGTAGGATATCAAGACTATCAGGACCTGAAACATTTATAAACAAAATTTAAGTGCCTCAACTGGAAGTTCAACTAAAACATCCCATAATAATATAACATGATTGCAGCAACATCATTGGCTTTTTTTCTGCATCGAGCGTCAATAATGTGTTTGACATCAAGACAAATTAGGAGCCTCACCGAAGCAGTAATAGACAACACTTTTGTATTCATAAAACAGCGTGAGGCTAAATTTCTATCTTCTTCTTCATAATGGCTACCATTTTCCTCATTTATGCTAACTTTTTTTGCAGAAAATTCAAACAGAAGCTCATTAAAGCAATCTAATATCAGTAGGACACCTAGAACCAACCAAATTTTCATGAATGTAGATACTTGCATCAACTTTCTATATTAAAGAAATGTTAAAAATGCGTCAATCATTTAAAGAAATGTTAAAAATGTGTCAATCATTCTCTGAACAGTAATTGATTTTTTTTGAGAGAGATGAAAAACAATAATGAAGAAAAGGAGTTTGATCCAACTCTCCAGCCTGATCAATTCTCTCATTTATTGAAAAAAAAAAGTTAACTATGCAAATTAGAAACTAGTCTTACTTAAAATTAAAACAAAATCAAGCTATTTGTTATCACTTCACTTCTTTTTCATTCTCTCTCCTCCCCTTCCCCTCCCCTCAATCTGACTAGTCTGAATAATAAATTTGTGCATGATGCCGCCGCCATTCCACCAATATCTTCCTATTTCTGGATAATAACATCCATAACATCCAGCTACAAAAACAAAATTCTAATATATGGTTTGCTTTCAATTTTATTCATTTTCTCGATTAGAAAATAAAAGATTTATTACTCTATGATTTATAAAGGAATGCACAGGCGGACCATTCTACAACCCTTTAACACCAACTCTAGGAACAAAATGAGACAGAGTTAAGCAGAAAGCTGCTTCTAGTTTTACATCGTCTCTGGAAACTTGATGAAAAGGAACAAGATTAGGTGTATCCTCGAACAAAGCTTCATATGGTAAACTCAAGTCATTTTTCATTATAATTTCCTAGCAGGATCGAATGATAGAGATCCAGGTCCATACCTTTGAAAATGGCAGTTACTAATATTCCCAGAAAGTTGAATATCGCGCCATATCCATATAAAAATAAGTTCTGCAAGACAAAGGGAGAGTTGGTAAAACTATTTAAATACAACTTAAATTTTACACAAACCATAGATATGAAGTAAAAGGCCCGAAGTTTAAAAAATATGCATAGGCTGCTGCTTTTCCAATTTATAGGAGATTGGCAACAACATGATGGCCTTGTTATACTTAGGCCATGTAGTGTCAGTTGATCCACAGGGAAGATACAGGAAATTGTAATTAAAAAAACATCACCACTGATGCAGTATCCTTGCAAACGACGAGCTTCCTTAACCCCAACACCCGACATAAAGAGAGGGCTTCAACAATCACAGACCAACCGAAGTACAGAGAAAAGTGTTATCTCAAGATCAATCTTTTAATGTTACAGCCCAGGCACATAATCCACTCAAATGTATTTAAATAAAACATAAAAAATGTCATTAAAAAAAGAAGTCTGTATGGTAACTTTTCCAAGAGAAACATTCTGGGATGATTTACCCAGAATTACAAGTACATAGACTAAGGTAATTATTATATGCATAGTAAACACAACGCATTATAGCAGAATAGAATTCCAAATCATTTCTCTGACTCTGCATAAAATAGAATTCCACTCAGTCAAAATATATCACCTGAAGGTAGATGTTCGTGTCATACTGGCTCTTCAGAGCATATTCATTGTAGACAGAGGCCATAGATGGAACGGTTACCTGTAAAATAAATTCCCAAGCAAGCATTCCTAAAGCTAATGAAACTTTTATGTAATCAAAACCAATCTAACAAACTGCTTGCTTAGCACAAGTCACTCACAAAGATCAGAGTGTAGATGTATGCACCCGTTGCAACTGGAAGGCCCATAGCAGTGGAACCTTCAGGCAGAGAACGCAGCTGATTCACACTAATTCCTATAAGCAGTAAGGCAAGAGCTTCCCACTGTGACAAAAACCCTTAATCAATTTTGCCCTCAACATATTCAAAGCAAGTCATTGGTATGTGTTAGGACAATTGTGAACAAAAAAGGGTCCTAACTAAATCACTATTCTCCTTTAAATGCAAAAAGCGAATATGGCCAGGAGAGGTCCAAATAGAACAACTAACCTGGATTATGGAAAATCGGCGTCTCATTATAATCTTTAACAAAACTGCAATAACCAACACCTGCAATGTCACAGGGGATACAACATTAATATTACAAGCCAACATTTTTCTAGCAAACTGATCTCCATTTATATAGGAGAAATAACCAACATTCATACAAGTGATGATGTTATGAATGTCCCCTATGTCAGCATATCTTTCCACGTTTGACATATGGATATAAATGCAAACGATTTCAAAGGCACTAACACCAATGATGCAACTCTTTTTCAAAGGCACCAACGCCCATGATGCAGTTCTTTTGGAAATTCTGTTTGGAAGATGCATGGTATCCAGAATGAAAACCTCGTCAAGTGTCGTTAAGTTTTCCATATCCAATCCTAGACAATGGGGGGGGGGGGGGGGGTTGGGTGTTGGTGTAATCTAAATAAATAACAAATTAAATAAGAGAACATAAGCAGTTGGAGGAACAAGAAAAATCAGTAGACCAATCAATCTTAAAGGTAATTACAGCAGGCATAAAATAATAGTTAATGAAGTATTCCTCTTGTGGAAAATAATTGTGGAGCTAATTAAGAATTGATTGTAAGAGCGATTGTAGGACATTAAGTTAGAATCTCTAGGATATGATTGTGTAATCCCTTAGATATGATTGCACAATCAATATAACTATAAGTAGTTTTAGATTCCATATTTATCTTAATCTTATGCCTATATAAGACCAATTCATTATATAGTTTAATTCATTCAAAATAAAGAACATTCAGTTTTTCAATATGCTATAAAAGCCTTGTTTGCTCTATTTTTTTATTTTATTTTTTTTTTTACTTTCACCGGCCTTCATTGCCAGAATAGTGCTTTTTTTAGGCCTTCAGAGCTAGTTAAGCTTTTTGTTGTTTCACCGTCATCCTAGAATCACTATTTATATCGGAATCACTGTTCATTATTGACCCCACACATCACCAAATAGCAATTCCGCTGCCATAACCACTGTTTTCAATTTTCGATCAAGTTTCTGGCCAAATTTCAACCTCATCTATTTTTTTGGGTTTTGTTATGGTCGTACATTATGAATTAAATATATTATTCTTGCTCATTAGCTCAATCATGTACCTTTTCTACTACTTTCAATATCGCTCACTTTCCGAGTTATCCTTGGATCATAGATTCTAGATTCAATGTTTAAAATACGTATAACGCCTCGAGGCGGTTGGCCTTTGAGGCGCTAGGCAGACCGCTTTGAGGCGGCGAGGTGGATGTCTCAATCCAAACGTTAAAAAAAATTAATAACTTTTGTAACTTGATGAAAGGATGATCCTTAATTAATAATAAATTTATTATAAATATTTAGTAATTTAATTAATTAATAATTAATAATTTTAACTAATTATATTTTTGTAACTTGTTAACAATTCATTACGATTATTAAATAAAGTAAATACATTAATGAAAATACTATTTGATTCCAATTATAATTCCTACATCTAAGTAAACAACTTATTTTGACTTAATTATGATTTTTCATTCCCATTTTAGTTCATTTCGATTCCGTTCATTTCAATTTCAACTAATTTCGATTGCGAATGCTTAAAGGCGCCATTCATGGAAATATGTAGTAATAATAATTATTAATGATTAATGTATTAATTTTTTTATAAATAACTATTAAATTGGATCAAATAATATGAGTTAACAATTTATAATTGAATAAGTACAAAGTTTGGAGGGTATAATAGTCACATTTATAAATAATAGTTGCCCTCAATCAATAATAAATTATTCTGAATCAATCACACCTTATGATGGAAGTGAGTAGCAGCTGCCATTTGATTAAAAAATGAAAAGGCGGTTAAAAAAATGAAAAGGTGGCAAATTGTCGGTCATTTCATGACATCAATTTGTTGCCATTTGATTAAAAATGCAAAAAAAAAATGTTGGTCATTTAACAACAGCAATTTGCCTTCTTTTTAAAATAAAATCATGTGGTTGTCTTCTTCCTCAAATTTTCGTTTCTTTCTTCTCTCTACTTCCAGCAAATTCTAAACCAGCCATCATCTTCAACCTGTTGTTGTTTCTCTCATGGGCCATGGCTACTCTCAGCCACAACCTGTTGTTGTTTCAACCACCACACACGACCACTACTGACTTCTTTTTTTTTTTTTTTGCGTCACCTCTTCGTTGACGTGAGGCGGGCCGACGACGCGGGAATCAAAGAAAACCCGCAAGAGGCGGACGCCTCGACGATCCAACATCGCGAGGCGGCCACACGGCGCCTCTGGCCGTTTTTTTAAACAATGTCTAGAGCTACAGATCATATGACTGATCACTCTAATTTGTATACTTCTTATACCCCTTGTTCGAGTAGAGAATAAGTTCAAGTAGCTGAAGGTTCTTTATCGCCTGTTGCAGGAAAGGGATGCATTCGTATCTCCAAAACTCTTTCACTTGTCTTTGTTCTACATGAGCTAAATGGTTCATTACATTCATCGAAGATCATACTCGTGTGTATTGGGTTTATCTACTTAAGAAAAAATCCGAGGCAGCAAATACCTTTCAAAATTTTCATAAGATGATTAAAACTCAATTTCAAGTCAATCTTCAAGTCATTCGGACTGATAATGGAAGAGAGTATTATTCATCAATTTTTGGTTCCTATCTTACCGAACATAGGATTGTACATCACTCTTCTTGTATAGATACGACCCAACAAAATGGGATAGCATAGAGAAAAAATAAACACCTTCTTAAAGTAACTAGAGCTATAATTTTTACCAATGGGGTTCCAAAATCTTTTTGGGGAGGTAGTTCTTACAGCTACTTATCTTATCAATAGAATGCCATCAAAGACATCAAGTGTCAACACCACTTGATATCCTTAAAAATATATATTTGTCATCCAAAATATTTTATTCTCTTCCACCCAAAGTTTTTAGGTGTGTCATATTTGTTCATGTACATAACCATAACAAAGGAAAATTAGATCCAAGGGCTCTTATGTGTGTTTTTTGGGTTCTTCTCCTACTCAAAAGGATTACAAATACTATTATCCTCCAACTAAAAAGTTCTTTGTGTCTATAGATGTCACCTTCTTTGAAAATACCTCATTATTTCCAAAAACACCCCTTCAGGGGGAAGTATTTGAGGTGAAGATCATTTTTGAAATATTTGTTCTACATCAACTCCAGAAGCTCCTGTCATTATTGAGTTCCCCATTGCCTCCGAGTCCATTACTCTAGTTCCAGTTATTCCTGAACTGTCAATTGTTATTGAATCACCTACTATTCATCAGTCTCCTGTGTGTCAATCTCATGTTCCATCTACCATTTGTAGTCCCCAATCTTCACCTTCAGATCCTATCATCCCACTTACATGTATACAAGATAAAAACCTTGAACTAAGAGTTTACTTAAGAAGAAACAGGTTACAACTTCCTCAGCATCTCCAATCACCTCAACATGTTACAGAGACTCCAGAAAACATAAATAATCCTAATGCTTCACAAAATCACCTTGATCTTATTGATTTTTCTGATCTAGAATGGAGTATCTAGTCAGATGTAAATGGGTGTTTAACATTTTGTGCATTTTGAGCATTTTGACGTAAAAAATGCATTCTTGCACAAGGATTTAGAAGAGGAGGTATACATAGAGTTGCCGTCTGGTTTTCATGATATGTTTGGGAGAAAAAAGTGTGCAAGTTGAAGAAGTCCTTATATGGACTAAAACAGTCACCTTGAGCTTGATTTGAGAAGTTTACTAGAGCAATACACCGATTTGAGTATACTCAAAGTCAAGTTGACCATACCTTATTCTTTAAGTACTCTAAAGATTGGAAGATCACTGCTTTGATTGTTTATGTGGATGACATCATTGTTACTAGCAATGATTTTAACGAAATAAGAAGACTTAAAAGAATGCTCGCTGAAGAATTGGAGATTAAGGATTTGAGAAAACTGAGATACTTCTTGGGAGTAGAAGTTACAAGATCAAGTAAAGGAATATTTCTATCACAAACGAAGTATGTTTTAAATCTTCTCCCAAAGACTGGTATGCTAGGCTGCAAACCATCAGACACTCTGATTGATCTTAATCAAAATTTGGAACCACTAGATACTCCAATTAATCCTAATCAAAATTTAGGAGCTACAGTTGAGAGCGATTTAGTTTATAAAGGTCAATATCAAGATTGGTAGGAAAACTGATATACTTATCTCAAATTAGGCCAGATATTACATTTGTTGTCAGTGCAGTGAGTCAACTTATGTATTCTCCATGTGAAGTACATAAAGAGGCGGTTATGAAAATTCTAAGATATTTGAAAGGCACCCCTGGAAAAGGTTTACTCTTCTCGAAGAATTACCGTCTTCAAGTACAGGCATATACAGATGCTGATTGGGCAGGTTCAATTATAGACAAAAGGTCCACATCTAGATATTGCACATTTATTGGAGGAAATCTAGTCACTTGGATAAGTAAAAAACAATCAGTAGTAGCTCGATCTAGTGTCGAGGCTGAGTTTAGATCAATGATTCAAGGAATTTGTGAATTGATGTGGTTAAAGACATTACTAAAAGAATTGCAGGTTGCTTAAATAGATACAATGAAACTATATTGCGACAACAAAGCTGCTATCAGCATTGCTTATAATCCAGTTCAACATGACAGGACTAAACATATTAAAGTAGATAAACACTTTATCAAGGAGAAGATATGGACAAATCTGTATTTCAATTATTACCACCAAAGAACAATTAGCAGATGTATTTAAAAAAGAGCTACCAAGACCTAATTTTCTTTCATAGGTCAACAAACTGGGAAAAATAGATGTCTTTGAACTAGCTTGAGGGGAGTGGAAAATAATTTTGGGGCCAATTAAGTATTGATTGTAAGGCATTATGTTAGAAGCTTTAGAATATGATTGTGTAATCATCTAGATATGATTGCACAATCAATGTAATTAGGAGTAGATTTAGATTCCATATCTATCTTATGCCTATATAAGGCCAATTCCTTGTATAGTAAAATCCATTCAAAATAAAGAGCATTCAATTTTTCAACACCTCTTTTATCTTTTAAGATTAAAAAGTTTTAGAACGCAAAAGAATTAAAAAAATAAGAAAAACTTTCAATCCAGGGTTGTAGCACATAATAACACTAAATGTGCGTTGAATGATGAGCAATCAAACTACCAAATCCAACGAAAGTTGCCATGACTGTACAGTGATAACTAAAAAGGATGGTCCAGCGCACAAAGCTTCCCACACTATAGGCTCTGGGGGGTTTAATGTGTATGCAGCCTTATCCTTGCCTTTTTTTTTTGTGAAAAGGTTGTTTCCATAACTCGAACATGTGACCACGGGTCACAATGGAGTAACCTTACAATTACACCAAGGCTCATCCTCTACAATGATTACTAAATTCTAACTAAAAATCTATCAAAGCTGTATTTAAAGTGCAAAATGAGAATCTGTAGAATCAAGCAAACAATACATGGCAGATAATATTCCCAAAATAACAGTAAAATAAAATGGGGAATAACAAAATACCTTCAGATTGCTCAGCATCTTCACAGTTGCAGGATTGAAATATAGCTGCAAATCAGAAATTGCCATTAATTATGGATTTTGGCATAACCTTTATGCCAGGCTTACCAAGTAACAATAAACTTGTCATCGAGAAAGGATTCAATTAAATCCACACTGGATAACAAGCAGCGATAAGTTCCACATTGCATAAAAAGCATAGGTAATACCTTATCTGCCGGTACAAATGCTAGCCTATGTACTTAAGTACTTGTTATACAAACATAAGGTTCGTCAGTGCAATGTCTTAAAATATAGTTACTAAATCATTCAGGAACATAAGGTTCGTCAGTGCAATGTCTTAAAATATAGTCACTAAACCATTCAGGATGTATATTTTAAGCTATTTAAAATCTAATTTTACCATCATCAATTCATCATTGAAGGAAAAAAAATTTGTCCGAGTCTTGTTTAATAATTTCCTTTCATTTGATTCCAGGTGTAGGCAACTTGAATGCCAAGTCAGGAGTAAAGGAGGGCACATACAACATATTGTATATCCAGTGATATTTACTATCAGTACTCCTCTATCCTTCTTTTATAGTCTGCTTGGTTGAAGTGGTGAAAATGTAACAAGCTTATTCATCCCCTTGAATAAAAAATAGATTCTAACTCCAGTCCTGTTTCTAACCCTTTTCCTGTATCCATCTCCCAACTTAAAATTTATACAAAAAGTAAGATACGTTAATAAATTCTCAGTCTTGTATGACAGTCTAAGCACTTTCATCCCTCTAGACTTTTCCATAAAACATGTACGAGAAATTTAAATCAGAATTAAGTCACTTCGCACAAGAACAATAAATGAGGAGGACCACAACCAACAAGCTATCCAAAAGCTTTACTAAAAGAACCGTACTTGCATGATGAATTTTAAATAATTATTGATAGCATATAGAAATGCGGGAACAGCGAGAAGAGCATTGTTGCGAGCTGCCTGCAAAGAAAATGGTAAAACATTGATATGGTTATTATATAATTTAAATCATCTCTTTCAAGAAATCAAAACCTTGCATTCTACAGAAGGCATAAATATGGGGGAAAAATAAAATAGAATTTCAATCAATCTTCAAATAATTACTGGAGAGTTTCAAATAACAAGCCAAGTACACAGTTTTAATGAAAAATTAAAAAAATAATTTGTAAATGGACAATATCGTAATAACCTAAATACAATTAGCATTTAGATTCAAAAAACAAGATCATATGCAAGGTTCGAAAACTCGGTATGCGGTGTGAGGCGGTCCCTCGCGTGAGGGAGGCTGCAGCCTCGAGGCTGTCAAGGCGACAACCTCCATCCGAACACGAAAAAACTAAAGCATAAAATCATCAAAATGAAATCATCCACAACACATCTATATCAACTAATATATTAAAGCATCCATCCAAACTAAACAAAAGGAACATAATAAAACAAGTTCATGAAATGAAATGACCACTAATCCCTAAATAAGCATAATTTGTGTCTAATAGCATGAAATGTGGGTCTGAAGTGTCATCCTCCAAAGAGTCATCATCAGAAGTATCATCATCCAAAGAGAAATCATCATACGTAATTCATATCAAATAATTTTTTTAATAACAAGTAATATAATAGTAAATATTGGTTATTTTTAAAGATAATAATTATTTTACCATTTTCGGCAACGCATGGAGATCGCATTGCCCCGTCAACGCGATTAACAACACTGTCGGTTAGGATTTCAAAAGGGGGATTTTGTTTATGTAGCTTTTTAGCCTATAAAGAAGCTCGAGTCAGGACTCTGTCGACTTTCAACTCTCTTATATATTTTTTATTTTTTTAAAAAAAATAGCAATTTTAGGGCTTTTGGATCGAGACATTCACTTCAAACCACCTCAGGCCAACCTGACTCGTGGTGTCATGAGGCGGCCATCAGATCTTCAAACTATGATTAGATGAGAACCACAAACATATAGTTCCTTTTAAGTTGAAGACTAGAAGATTCTATCTACAGTCAAGGGAAATTACCCAATCAAAACTTTTCATTAAAAAAACTAGTTCAAAACCATAGCTTTATCAATGAGAACACAGGTTTAAAAGCCTTAAAGATTAAGCACACAAGATTTTTGAGGGTCAACAAATCCATCGATTGGTATCCATGTGAAACACTAAATTTTGTCCATCGGACATGTAGCATGGGACCGGAGGATAAAATTCAAACAGACTCTTTCTGGTAACAAGCCAACTCTTCATGCAGCTTTTTCAGTTCTGAAACTTAGCATCTATGTATTGCTGAAAATAGAAGGTTTAATGATTTAGAGCCTACATATCACATAATAGAACATTTTATTTTGGCTTTATATTCTGCAATGTTCAATAATATATTATTAAATTATCATTACTTTATTTTATTTTCAGCTTCAAAGAAATCATGTCCTTCATAGTAGAGAACTCATTTACTTCAACCAAAAAATAATAATAATAATAAACTGAATAGCCAGTTACCGCAACTCCTTCATCCCAATATTCCTAAATTTGAATTAAAAAAATTGGTAATATTAGTAAGAATATGGTACCTGGATAAAAGTGGCAATTGAGAGAAGAGGTTTCTCTCCAACCTTCTGGTTCCTAGCCTGAAAAAACAATCAAAACCTTGATTATAGATTAGGACGCTTCTGCACAATGAAATAAAATAAAAACATAAATTGTGTAAGAACTTTCATTAAACAAGTCAATTTAGAATATGAATAAGCTATCAATGACCAAGTCCCTCATCTCTGCCTCTCCAACACTATGCACTTCTCTCTCTCTTTCTTTTACTCACACAAAGTTAATAGCAAATTCCTCTAGAAAATCCAGATTTAAGAATAGAAATTACCATCACAACCAACCACAAGCTAGAACGGAACTAGATTAAATAATAGTCGAATCTATTTAGTCAAAGCATTACCTTGACAAAATCACACAAGCTCAATTGACATATGCGAAGAGAAAATTGAAAAATTAAAGGGAAATAAGTACATTATTGATTTATTGTGTTGTAAGACTAGGAGTAAAGAGAAAAAAATATATACCTGGAAAAAAAGCATAACAATCGCGAATAGCACCTTTGTCATTTCAGTCAAAAAGTTCACGCTAATGGGGCTAAACTTGAAACGGCCATCCACCTTGGACATATAAACCAAAATAGGCTGCCAAACAAATAGTTCAAGTTAAACATGTTTATAATCAAGAAATGGATTGGCGAGAAGACCATAAAATTATAAGATGGCCATTTGAGCTCCTCAACTAAGTTTACATAATTTCATTGTAAGCTATCTATAACAATAAAATAGAGCACGAGTTGTCAAGTTTTAATTAAGAATTAAATAAATAATAGAACTTAGCGTTGGTCCACAAAAGCAGCCTGTAAAAAAAAATCTTATTACATACCGAATTAAGAGCATTTTATACTGAGGCTTCATTTGTCAAAATATTTACTTTCTACACCTCAAGATAGAAAAAAGTTGCATATGAAGTTCGACACAAGGTTCGAAAACTCAGTGTGTGGTGCGAGGCGGTCCCCCCGATTGAGGTGAGGCGGACAACCCCGAGGCGATCGAGGCGGTAGCCTCATACCAAAAGACATGATAAATTTGGAGTAGAAGTTTATATAGAATAAGTGCCTAAAATTCGAGTATTTACTAAAAGAATGAGTCAAATAGTATATGAATAAAGTTAAGCAAAGGCCATGAATCCAACTTCACAAACTATAAACACACAAGTTTTATGCTAAATTAAAACTAAAAGCATCCATAACAAACAAAACAACTAAACGACATTAATACTTGAATCTCTTCATAATCCTTTTTTTTTTATAAAATGAAACCACATGCATGCTTCTAATCATTGTTTTAAAATACGGCCAGAGGCGCCGCCGCCCGCCTCTGGCGTGTTTTCACGTCTTCCCACTTCGTCGACGTGAGGCGGCAGCCTCAGGTGGACGAAGAGGTGACGCGAAGAAAAAAAAAAAAAAAGAGGCAGTAGTGGTCGTGTGAAAGTAGAGAGAAGAAAGAAATGAAAATTTGAGGAAGAAGACTTAGAAACCACGTGATTTTATTTTAAAAAGTAGATGAAAAAAAAAGAGGAAAGCCATTACACGTGGTGAACCTGAACTGAATTGTCCCCAAGGGACGTGGCTTGGTGGTGTAGGGTTTAGGATCTCACCTTGAGGTCTTGGGTTCGAATCCATGGAGTGCGTTTCTTATAAGAGCCTGGGACAGTCGGGGGGTTTTACCTGCTCCGCTTAAGCCCGGAAAGGGTGGTTTGGCGGTGGGGTTTCAAACGATTTCAAAAAAAAAAAAAACGATGAACCTGAACAACCACTCTTTTCATTTTTTTTTTTTTTATTTGAATATATTGGAGGACAACCGCTACACACTTTCATAATAAGGTGTGAATTCGAAATAATATAATTAATTATTGTTTGAGGACAGTTGTTACTTATAAATGTGACTAAATTCAAAATTTTTATTTATATTCTTTTTTTTTTTTTTTTTTTGCAGGAAGCCAACTTATAGAAATCCAAAGACTTTGGAAATGTGATGATATATTTTTTTTGAAAGACTTCAGAAATGTGATGTTATTTTTGATAAATTGTAAAATAATTATTATTACTATTATACCCTCCAAACTTTGACTTTATTCAATTATAAATTGTTAACTCATATTATTTGATCGAATTTAATAATAATTTATAACAAATTAATACATATTTATAATAAAATATTAATTTATTAAATTACTAAATATTTATAATAAATTTATTATTAATTAAGAATCATCATTTCATCAAATTACAAAAATTATTAATTTTTTTTTTTTTTTTACATTCAGATTGAGGCACCCGCCTCGCGTCTCAAAGGCCGACCGCCTCGAAACATTATCCGTATTTTTGAACATTGCTTCTAATTGAACAAACAAAACAAGTAAACCATTACCAATTAGATGATTCACATGATAAGAAAATCAAAATTTTAAAATGATTATTTACAAACCATAAACTAAATCATGGGGTGACAGCACAAAAACCGAGTAAGCTTCAACCTAAAAAGACCAATAACGTAAAGAAATTGTTGAAGATAAGCTTGATGAACTTCCACAGATTGATAATTGATGATGTAGATGAAGAAATTGAATATTAAATTGATGATTTAAATCAAGGATAGGATTAAGGTTTTGAGGGCTTTGCCTTTTTTAACTTAAAACAACTCCCTTATGCCGTGAGGCGACTGAGGCGAGCCTCATCCAGTATGTCCAAGTTAAGGGAGCTGAAGTTTGGGAGTAAAACTCCCAACTTCTGCTCCCCTTTATATATTTTTTTTAATTTTTTTAGAAGGCAAAAGCCACGTTTTTTTCCTGGTCCCGAGTCACAAAGACTCGGGACACCTCGCCTTGAGGCGACATGAGGCGTCCCGCCTTGAGGCGGCAAAGCGAGCCGAGGAAAAGATCATTTGAGGCGGTTGCCTCAAGGCCCCAGCTGCCGTGAGGCGAGCCTTGAGGCGCTGCCTCAATTCGATTTTTCAAACACTGGTTGGACATACTAGAATTCAATCTCAAACAACCATGTAACAAAAGAAATAGTACTAAGAAAATGACAGACTTTGTGCTAATCAACGTATTATTGGCGTTTTAGGATTGTAGTTGAATGAAATATAGATGTCATCCCCCAATTTCTAGGAAGCAAATTACATGCAATTCCTTTAATCTCAATTCTATGCCCAAATTCAATGCAAAAAAACTCGTAACAAACTTGGGACTTGTACCAAATAAACCTTTGCAATTGTGTCCAATAAAGGGCATGTTTGACATGTATTTAAGTCCAAACTCATGATGATATGGTAATGTGGTCAAAGAAGCTAAACCACAAACTGAAATGGTCAAGAACCATAGGATTATATTAGAGATGTCAAAATGTAGTTTTTAAAAAGAGCATGTAACCCCATAATGCTTTTAAAAAATGCTCCAAAGCTGAGTATTTGATGACAGAATTTAATAAAATTATAAACGAGAATCAATTACCTGTAAACCAACTAGTATACAATCACCAACAACCAAGAAGACATTGAAAGCACGTTGCTTTGATGATACCCTGTTCGTGCGTCGATCATAAGCCCTTGATATAGTTTTGGTGGTAGGGGAAACTAATTTTGAATGGCACACGCTGCATTCTATCACCCCGTTTTTCATCGAATCTCCCCTAAAAGAATCTGTTACCCCACTACACAAAATCAAATCTGCTCAAATAACCAAAGAGAAATAAAAGTAATTTAGCAACTCTAACATCAAAATCATACTAAAAGACCACCAATAACTAGAAGAATTAACTATATTTACCAAAACTAGCTACATAACTTTAAATAATGAAACAAACAAAAATCAAAATTTCACCAAACTTTAAAGGAAGCCAAACCAGAAAAGAAAAAGGGTAAAAAAAAAATGCTAACTTTTATATACCGTTTCAATTCCAGAAAGCAGAAATATATTTCCTACATTTTATCAACAACCAAACAGAGCATAAGCTTTCAGGTTTCTCAATCCTATATAGAGCTAACACGACATTAATACTTGAATCTCTTCATAATCCTTTTTTTTTTGGGTTGAATGAAGCCACACGCATGCTTGTAAATTGAACAAACAAAACAACTAAACTAATCAGATCTCGCATCACAAGATAAGAAAATCAAAATTTTATACAGATTCCATACATTCACAAACCATAAACTAAATCAAAGATCTAAAAAAAACATAATTGGATCCAAGCAAAACAATTAGCACAGCACAGAGATCAGATCACGCCACCTCAAATCATCAAATTAATCTCACCTACTTAAAATGCCAATCCGAGCATTCCTCGAATCTTTGAGCTTTCGAGAGAATTTAAATTCTGAGAATTTTTAGCTTTATTTGAGGAGAAGAAGAAGCGGAGATGCAAAGAATATGCAGAGAGAGAACTGAAAGAGAATTTGATGATTTATTGGTCACTCTCCCTTTTGCTTTGAATTTTTCATAACGCAATTTTTGAGAGCGCATTTTGTTTTCCGTAATAACATCGGAATCCCTATTTTATTATGTTTTCTCATGTGAGGAAATAGTTTGTTCATTTGTATCAAACATGTTCCAAATATCTAGGGGTGGCAATTTGGGTCAAGATTCGTTTATTCGTTCGATTCGCTTTAAAGCGATTACGGGTTTGAAAAAATAGATTCGTTAAATAAATAGGTCAATTTAATTTGATTCATTTATTAAACAAATCGAATACGAATTTAAGCTCATTGATTCGTTTATTCATTTAGGATTCATTTTATTATTTTTATTTACTAGTTCTTGTTATTTTTCAATTAAGATTCGAGAAATTATAGCTAATTACCATAGAAAAAATAATTTTTCGATATTTGGTGAGGTATTTTTAGTAAATATATTAATTACATATATCATATGTACATATTTATGAAGAATTAATGTAAATCAAGTGTGATAAACTATTTTATTAAATAATTTCATGACTAAACGAATATTCGTATTCGATTCGTTTAATAAACGAATTGAATACGAATTCTAATATTAGGATTCGTTTAATAAACGAATTGAATACGAATCCATCACATTTTGATTCGATTCGTTTATGATTCAATACAAATTCGATTCGTTGATTCGTTTTGCCACTCCTACAAATATCTATGGATGGCAATAGGATTAGACGGACTGAGATTTGTCAATCCGAGTACCTTCCTAATTATATAAATAGAAAAAAAATATATCTCAACCTTTCTATTATTTTTTTCGATATAAAAAATTATCTCGTCTCATTTCCCTAAAATCTCATCAATTAAATTTCGTCTCATCCTTCTAAAATCTCATCTCGCTTGTTGTCTTTCCCTTCCCGCTTCCTGCTTGAAATTTTAGGACTTTTTTTTTATCTCGTCTCGCTTATTTTTCAAATCTGGATATATAAACAGGATGAGATGGGACGAGAAAAATTATTAAACCTTATAAATTTCTATGGATGGTAATATGTGGGGAGGCTAAAGGTGACAATTTGTAGCATCATGTCGTGTTTATATCATGTCAAATTTAATTAAATATTGATACGTTTCGTTTAATAATTATGTCAAAATATTTAAATATTGATACGATCTATTTAATATCGATAATTATATGAGTCGATGCGACAGAGTAAAATTATCTAATAATGAATGAGATGATTTTGTTCTTGACATTATTAAGACAAGGTTACTAGACGATTACCATATTACAATATGATTATCTATTTATAACACGATTATACGATTATGACATGAAATAAATGGGTTAAAAAATAAACATATTTAAAAACACAATGACCTAATTGATATAAATGAACAAACTGTAACCTTATTTCAGAAAACATAAACATGTTATTAGGGATCTAGATGTTATTGCTCCTTTTATTTTTAATTTGTATTTGTTTTTTTTTTTAATTTTACTGAAAAAATGAAGGATGCCTGTCGGTAACTGGAGTAAAGCAACAGACCAATCAAGTTTCACCTTTAAGGGTGAAAAAGTTTTTGTCGAAGGTGGATCCTGACGAATTTTTAAGTTTTTAACCAATAGCAACGTGAGTTGTGGTGATGAAAGTGAACGGCTGCTCGTTTGTTATTTATTGCAGGTCGGCGGTTCCTTTCGCTTCAAATTGTTGTACTTTAAAAGCAAGCTTTAGAGATTATTAGGTCACATTTTATTTTTTTTTATATTGATTCTGATTTCTTGTTAGTCAACGAGACAAAGCTCTTGGTGTTAGATGTGATGATGTGTCGGCCTAACCGTAAGTTCTTAGAAATTAATATATATATATATATATTTTCTCTTCTAATTTTTTTTTTTTAAATAAAAAATTATGACTAATGTGATGATTAAATATTCATTATATTTATTTATTTATTATCAGTTTAATTACGAATTTGAATTTTTGAAAACAATCTTTTTTTTTAAATGACCTTCCCCATATCTAATTTATAAGGGAATCATTATATATGGAACACTAAAAACTTGTTATGAGATTTGATGTCCATCAGCCACGCATTTTCTTATAATTTAGGAAGGTTAAAGACCCTCTCTTTTTTTTTTTGACACAATTATATACACAAAATGTCAATCATCCAATACCAATAAGATTAATGGATGAGATTAAATGTTGATTTACACATTTCTCTTAATACATGTTTGTGGAATTAATCTCACAAACAATAAAATTAAATAAAATATTGAAATATGTAAAGTGTTCTCTATTATTGCTTAGTAAACAAAAGGTCGATCAATTATTTTTTGTACTATTTATAATATTTCGTTACAAGGAAAATAAACTAACATTACATCAATGTTTTTCATTAACTAGTCAACTCCCTATAATCTCGAAACTTCCCTATTCTAGATGATTGGCTTTCTCGTGCTCAATCTTCACACGAATTTTGCTTGTCTTTGTTGGAACCAAGTCTGAGATGGAACTCCTATCGGGTAGCTCCAAATTTGGACTCTGATGGAGGTCTTGACTTCAAATTCTGATGATAAATTATGCCCTCAGATTTTGATGATAGGTTCTGCCCTCAGATTCTGATGATAGGTTATGTATCAGACTCTGATGACAAGTTTTATACCAAACTCTGATGGCAGGCTCTATTGTCAGGCCCTGATGAGGGATTTGGATCTCTTTTGAAATGTGTTTGGCCACATGTCATGTGCCTAATTTTTCCAAACAATACCAAAAAAATAATTAATGGGTCTCATAATATTTATTATTTTATTTTATTTCTCTCTCTTTCTATTTTCTCTCCCATAATTAATCCATGATTAATTTATTATTTCGTTCATTCAACATCTAGTTTTTATTTCGTTGTTTGCCATTGTTTTTCTTAATTCTTCATCACAAATACTTACATCAAATTTACAAAATGAGAGGTATTAGATGAACAAAAATCAAAATTTCGTCATTTAGTTTAGGGAGCGTAAAATTACTCTTAATAAATTTTCAAATAAAAGGAACTTATTTTTTCATGAATAACTAATAAAATGAACTAACGTGTAAATAAATTCGAATGTGACGATAAATTCCGTATCTTGTGAGAATAAAGCTCCATAAGTTAATAGAGCCAAATAAAAAAATTAATAATTATATGAGTTTTTTTATCTACTCACACCATCATAAAAAATCGAATAAAAAACTTACCAGAATAGGAATATTCCGACCAAATGAACTACTATTTATTAAGGGTCATGTTAACGAGTGCCCTAAGGACACTCATTAAGTATTTATTTTTGGAAAGTTTTTATATCATTTTTATGGGGAATGCAAAAAATTATCAAAATATTATTTATTTTTTTCTTTTTCCATTAAAATTTTCTAAAAATATATCCTTAACGAAAGGCACTCATTAATATTTCCCATTTATTAACTCCATTCACCATTTTTTTTTCTTTTTTGAAGAACTCCATCCACCAGTTAGAATGTCCTATATTAATGCATTTATAAGGTGTTGTGCAAACTCTCAAATTCTTCGCCACTTGGTTAGTTAATGTAGCTGCATTTATGAAATAGATACATCCCCATTCACACAATTAAAGCGATAGAAAAATTCGCGCCATAGTTACTTCTTGTCTCCTATTTTGAGTATTTTCATATGTACATTTTCATTTAGCTCCCTTTGGCTTTCGTATTTTCATTTACCTCCTTTATTGTTTGGATACTTTTATTTATGAGAGGGCCAGATCGGGTCCAAGCCCCCTGTGGAATTAAGTCTTTGACTCAAAAGGTACTCCATTGGCATCCAATAGGCTTATTTTAAAGCCGCCAACGTCTGAGAAAATTTTATGCACAACTGAAATTATGTCGGGTCATTTCAAGCTCCATTCTTTTGAAGAGATCAAGGCTAAAAGGGAGAATAAAAAGGGCAGGGAAAAGGAATTAGAAGCAGAGCCAGCTTCTCAGGAGTTACAGGGGGTAGCCTCGGCAGAGCCTCATACCGTAGTGGCCAAGGTGTAGTATGGGGCCATTGTTCCCTTGAAGAAGCGTAAGGCTATTGTAGAACCAGAGGATGACCTGGAAAATGTGATTATCAAGATTCCTCACGGGACGACAGCTATCTCTGACCCTCCCAACCTTTCCAAGTTTGTTCGAGGGTTGTTGCTTGAGGAAGACGAGAGTCGATTGGCTGATCTGGGCCCATTGGAGTCAATCAAGAAGGTTATGGCACTCAATTACCAAGTAAGAGCTCTCATAGTTGGTTTTCTTCTTCCAGTTTTGTCGAATGGGTGCTGACTAGGTTGTCTTTTCAAGCTCTCAAATACAACCTATTTATTTTATAGGAAACACTTTCCTAACGCAGCGAAAACACGTTAGACACTCTGGGATCGGACTAGAAAATTATTTATGCCCTTCTCTTCCTTTAACCGAATCTGACCAGCTCTCCCACTAAAATTTTGCTTATGTTTTTGATAAAATTTCAGTCCCAGAACAGCCCCCAAATAGCAGTGTAAATCTGGACTATTTTGGACTCGAAATGCGCTCAGTTCACTACCCAAGTCAGCCCATATTTGTGTGAGCACCAATATAGGTGGGGCTCACATGTCACATCACACGTCATATCATTAGTCATTCAAGTGATGGAAGTCTTGTCACCTTTTTGGTGATTGACATCTTAACACTTTGATTGATGGAAGTTGTTGAAGACTTTAATGTCTTGTACCAAATTTTGAATTTGGTAATTGGTATTTGTTTTTGGAAAAACAAATACACAACACACTTCATCTTCTCCTCTCTCCCTCACACGGCAAAGTGCCATTTTTCTCTCAAAATTTCTCTCCTTGGCCGAGAGTTTAAAGAAGCAAATGGAAGATTTGTTGCAAATTTTTCATAGTGCTAGCACACTTAAAGAGTCATACAAAGGTGATAGGGAAACCCATCTATGAGCATGGAATCATTCACAAAGCTTGGAGCTTGAAGAACAAAGCAAAAGGGCTTGGCCGAATACATCAAAAGGAAAAGCTTGGGGCAACTTCTCAATGGAAAAAGTTTTGAACTCTCCGCCAACATCCAACCGATCAAAGTGAGTATTTTCGCTACTTTACTTTGTTGTATTCACACATTTCATTGCTTAATTGGATCTTGGTTCGACCTAGTAAACCCAACAATGGTATCAGAGCCATGATTAAGCATGAAATTGAAATTAGGATTCTTAACTTTAATTTGGGTATTTTTGATTTGAGCATGTTTTTGGCAAATTGTTTGTTTGAGCATGCTTATAATATGTTAACTTTGAGTTGTGCATGATCAATTTGAAGAAAAATTAATTGGATTAATTTTCCCCAAATTTGGTGCCTTGGCCGAATGTTAGATAAACCCTAGCTCTTGGTGATTTTGAATTTTAGACAATTGGATATGTTTAAAATGTTTGGGATATATTAGTTTGTGATTTAATTGGATTGAAATCAAAATTGATATAACAAGTCCATTATTGCCGAGAGCCTTATGAAGCATGTTGGGATTGATTTTGCTTCAATTTGTGTTAGACATAAGTTGGTTAATTAAAGCATGATTAATTATGTAAATTGGTAATTTGGAAATGTTGATTTAAGTAGTTAATTATGTCTAATACACTTTAGTTAATTGAATTATGATATTGGGCTAAATTTGGAATTGGGCTTATAAAGTTGTATTTGAGCTTAATGAGCTTGGTTGGGCCAAGTTTGGTTTAGGTTAATTGGTTGGATCCAATTGGGCCTAAAACCATTTCCATAAAGTCCAAATATGACAAGTGGGCATTTTATGTTTAATTGGGCCTAATGGGCCGAAATTGGTTTCTTGGCAAATAAGGTGATTCCTTGATTGGGCTTTGGTTGCCAAAGCCCATGTCTTAAGAAATTAATTGAAAGCCCATTGGACTTTAATTAAATTGACATTGGATGTTAATTGGGCTTTGAGACCCATTTAGATTAGATTTGGAATCTAAGTCGTAAAGGCGCATTTAAAAGTGTAGTTATTTAATTTGGAATTAAATATAGAATTAGTATTGAATACGAATTAAATTAGATTTAAATTGTAGTTCGATATAATTCAAGAATTCGTACTTCGAGTACTTATTCTTAAACGAGTTTGACTCGCGCAAATCAAATCGTTGTTTGAACATTAGATGATCATTAATCAAAGATTAATTAATTGGATTAGATTGATTGATAACATGCTTTGTGTGAATACATGGATGTGATGTATGAATAATGTATATCAGATGGATATTAGATGGGTGAGGGCAATTTTAGAAATTATTGTAATAAATTTTAGAATTTATTAAATTGGACCTGCGTGTCTAGCCTATTACCTCTCGACTCTTTGTATTTCTCTTTTCACTTATTCCCCTCAATGTAAATGATGTTTCTTTAGAAGTGTTATGTAATTGGGTAGAAGTAAGAATAGTGCTAGCGGGAGAGAGGAAATGGAGAGATTTGTTCTGGGAACAATTTGTGAGATATCCATCCGCATATCATTATTATTTTATTTATCGCGCCTTATTATGCTTTTAGAATGCATGCTTAAGGGTGTATGATGAGACCTAATCAAATATAATTAATTGGTTGCCAATTACGTGAAAAACCCTCAAACTAATATTAAGCGATTTCCTTCCATTGAGTGATTCATTCTCAAGATCCAAGATTGGCACTGGTTTTTTGGCCAAAGTCGAGACCTTTGTCTATCGCGGATGTGTTTGAATCATGAAGGCTTTGTTCCATATCGTATGTCTTGTCCAAGTTTTGATTTTTTAGCCAAAGTCAAGATCACTTCTTGTCCATCGACATCGATTACGAAGCTTTCCAAAGTCAATGGGTCACGCTTAACTAGAATCATTAAGCTTGTTGTGCCAAAGCCAATGCTTAGTTGATTTAGAGGAAAAAAGTTAGAAAAATATATTGGATATATTAGCATATATATATTGTATATATGTTTCGGACTTGGAGGTCCACCTACTGGATCTAGGAATTGGATGAGATCCAATTGATCTTAGAGATTTACCTAGTTAAGATTCATACAATTTGTTGGCCAAAGTCAAGATTGTGTGTTATTTAACGGGATCCTAGCCCACTAGGAAACTAGGTTTCCCGAGTACTCCACATAGGGTTAGAGGTCGCCGAAAAATAGTGGGAGGCAAGTATTAAATTTACAATTTCGTTTAGATACTTGCCAATACGCGCTCATTTAATTTTTCGTCATTATTTATTTATTAATATATTAATTGGACTAATATTTAAATGTTGTTTTTTAAATAAACAGTTGGACTGTATTCAAACTGCTTCATTTATAGTTGATTATATAATTGGATTATAGTAATCAATATATATTTGAATTTAACCAAATCAAATTTTAGTTGATTATATAGTTAGACTATAGTAATCATTATATTCGGATGTACCCGAAATTGTTGATTGGATAGTTAGACTATTGGAATCAAGATAACTGAAAAATTAGCATTTAAAACATAATCCTGAGTGAAAATGTTTTTAAACAGCTCCAATTTTCAGATTGGGAATAGTACCTCAGGATAGTCCTGGGAACCGAGAAGTTACTTTAGTAGATAAAATGACATCTCAGGCCTAAGCCCGGAGTTGAACAAATAGTAGAGCATGATCTTTGGAAGATTCATGTGATGATAACTTTAGTGCTTAATCCGTTATGCTTGCCACAAAGATTCTTTAATTTCTTTGTCAGAAATAAAGATTAGATCATTATAGTATGATATTGAAATTGAAGGATCTTCATAGATCTATCCTTAGATCTCAGAAGCATTAATTGCAATAGATAACTCTTAGAGAGTTAATAGCTATGCTCAAGGAGACAAAGCCAGATTTTGCAAAAGGGCAAGAAGCGCAAGGTGCATCTTACTTCGACATCCCAGAAGGCCAAGGCTTGGCCGAAGGCTTCTGAGTTGTGGAAAAAGGGAAAAGGCAAAATCATCACAGTCTTCTAGGAAGACAAATGACATATCCCTAGATGTATGCCTAAATTGTGGCAAACGGGGTCACTGGAAGCGCGACTGCTGTATGGACAAGGCATACATGGAGGAAGAAAAAGGCGGGGCAAGGCTCCGGCTTCAAGAATATTTGTCATAAACATGTTCACTGCTAGTTTCAAAATTGGATTTTTGATACTATATGTAGTACATAAATATGTACTGAAGGGAAGGATCTGCTAATAAGCAGAAGACTGACTTCAGTTGAGATCGACCTACGAGTCAGAAACGGGACGAAAGTCGTTGTTTTAACCGTAGAAATCTTAATTTTGGAACTACCATTGAGGCATGTACTTAAATTAAGAAATTGTTATTGAGTACCTAGTTTGACTAGAAACATTATCTTTATATCGAGTATAACTCGTTGCGAGTATACCTTTATATTCTAGAACACTGAGTGTTTTATTTTATAAAGATGATATTGAGATAAACACATTAGATGTGAATAACAATGTTTATATTTTGAATATAAAAGAATCTCAAACATATAACATGACAAACAAATAGCTCAAACTGAAGTAATTAGATGAGACTTATTTGTGGCATTGTTGTCTGTGACACATAAACAATACTCATATATCCACACTTTCGAAGAGTGGGTACTATGACGAATTTGATTCTAATCAAATGATGTCTACGAATCTAGTTTATTAAGCAAAGTGCCTGAAACACATTTTACTTGGTAAAAGTGTAAGTGCCACCGATCTGTTAGCCCTCGTTCATAGTGACGTAAGTGGGCCCATGTCTATCTGGGCTAGAGGTGGATATGAATACTTCGTAACCTTTACGGATGTGGCATCGCGTTACGGTTATGTGTTTCTTTTGAAACATAGATCGAAAACTTTTGAGTAATTCAAAGAGTTTCGAAACGAAGTAGATAGACAGACCGACTAAAGTATTAAATCGTCATGGTTAGACCGTGGTGGAAAATACTTAAGCAATAAGTTTCTTGAATATTTGAAAGAGTATAGTATTCTTTCAAAGAGGACTCATCTCGGAACACCTCAACCTTGACGGTGTGTCCGAACAGAGAAACCGAACTTTATTGGACATAGTAAGGTTATTCATGAGTCGCTCTAAGCTACCATTTTCCTTCTAGGGATACACATTAAACAATGCAATACTTATTTTGAATAAGGTTCCATGAAAATCTGTTAGACAAAATTCATATTAGATATGAACAAGAAAGAAACCGGGTTTTCTCATTCCTGAAGATTTGTGAATGCTAGGCACATGTTTGGATGATATCAAACAAGAAACCAAATCGGATAAGTGTCTATTTGTAATAGGTTGTCCTTAGGGAAACCAAAGTATAGTACTTATACAACTCACAATAGAACAATGTAATTGTTGCTCACCATGCAGTTTTCCTAAGAGGAATACCTATATGCAGTGGTAAGTGGGAGGAAAGTAAAACTCGATGAAAATCGGAGTAATACTGTTCCTGGCACCGATTCATTAATGGAACACAAACAGTTCATCAGAGATGAAACTGTACCAATAATCTTCGAATAAACAAGAACCGCGTAGATCGGAGAGAGTCAGAAGACAACCTGGGAAGTATGGGTTTTCTGATCTCACCTCATAAATATGTCAATCTTATTGAGGAACACGAACTGACTACGTATGAGGAAGTGATACAAGGTATCGACTACCTATTTATGGCAAAGTGCCATAATGTCTGAAATGGATTCCATATATACCAACCATGTTTGGACATTGGTTGATGTACCGGAAGGCATTGTGCCTATTGATATTAAAATGTCTTCAAGGAAGACATACATTGATGGCAATATACAACGTACAAAGCTAGGCTTGTACAGAAAGGGTATCGTCATCAACATTATGTCGATTACAACGAAACCTTTTGCCCGTTGCCATGATTAAATCCATTTGGATAATGCTTGCAAATGTTGCATGTTTCATTTATGAAATATGGCAACTGGACGTCAAAATCACTTTCCTTAAATGGAAACCTTTTGGAGGATGTTTATAAACATCCTGACGGTTTTTTCGTACCAAAACAAGCAAACAATGTTTGCAAGTTAAATCAATCCATTTATGGATTGAAGCAAACATTATGTTCTTGGAACTGATATTTTGATGTAATCATAATGGTGTATGATTTAATTCAAAACACATATGATTCTTGTGTATATAAGGAGGTTAGTGGGAGCGCACTGAAAATGATTGTCCTGTATAATGATGATATATCATTTCTTGGAAATGACATTCCCATAATAATAATTGGTGAAAGCTTGGCTTTCATGAAAAATTCTCCATAAAATACTTGGGAGAGACAACCTTTATTCTAGGAATAAGGATCTACTAAGATAGATCTAAAAGTTGTTGGCACTCTCCGAGAACTCGTACTTTGAAAGAAATGTACGAGACCTGATGTCTCATATGCTTTGAGCATATGGAGTCACAATCAGGCCAGTCCAGGTGATGGTCACTAGATTAATCTTAAGAACATCCTTAAGTATCTTAGACGTACTAAGGATGCTTTCTTAAACTATGGAGAAAGAGAACTTGAAGTAACTAGGTTCACTGCTACAAGTTTTCATACCGATAAAAACGACTATGAGTCGTAATAAGGGTACTGTACAGTTTGAATAACGGAACAGTGAGCTGGAAATCTTCCAAACAAGATATTGTTGCCGAATAAACAACAAAAGTGGAACATTGCTGCAACTGATGCAGCAAAAAAAGCATTTTGGATCTAATTATCCTAATTAGATTAGATATAGTTCTGTTAGCAGCTGAGCTAGGCTACAGCACAGGCTAAAGAATTAATGGTCTCATCAACGATCCGATATGTACTTCAAATGGTTCATCTGATTCATCGGATCATACATCGTGGCGATGTGATGATCAAATAAATCGCATCAGATGATAACCTTTTAAATCCGCTGAAGCAGAAGTTTGAGCGACTCGTACATAGTTCATGTGTAAGACACTTGAGTGATTGGCTATAGGCCAAGTGGGAGATTGTTGGATAATTATGACCCATAACATCACTATTTGTACAGAACATGGTGTTGTTGTACAAATTAACTATGTGACAAAGGAAATTATTAGTTCCGGATTGAGATGATATGAGACAGTATCAATCCACGAAGGTTTAATCATTAAATAATCCATAGTCGTAGTATTATCGAGATTGGACATTGATAATGCGGAATAGACTAGTATTACACTTGTGCGCGTTGTGGGAGCATAACATCATAGTTCTCATATATTTAAGTATTGGATACTTATGCAAGTGTGATAAGAGGTTGTGTTTACCGATGGTACGGAAACAGCTTCGCTCTGGATAGACCCCTCAGAATTCCATTGGTAGTATGACTATGTGTCTATGGAAGTCCGATTCAGGGTAGGTGTATTTGGTCTTAACCTGAGACTTGCACCGCTAATACTTGCGACAATCAATATACTTTGGTTTTGGTCATCTAGGGCTTTAACAGGTTCTGTATACGCCTCTTCTGGGTATATTGAGAATCGTAGTGTATTGGGTGTGATGTCAAGATGGAAGTATCACTTCAGTCATATGGAGATGATGTTCACGTAGGATAAGGAACTGATACTCTTTTATGCTCCAGCTATCGTGATAATATGACAAGGTCATAGTTATCCGATTATAGAGACTAGTTACCAGAGATCCGACATGTGCTTCGTACGGGGCAGACACAATTCCAGCCCCAGGCCTAGCACGTGACATCCGATATTGGATCGTAATACGCAATACTATGTATACTACGTCTGACAAAGATTAAATATTCCATTAAGAATATTTCTGGAGAATTAGGTAGGCACGGTGTTTTGCTAGAAGCCAACCATGTCTCGTAAATCGGTAAAAATGTAGTACTAGGTACGTACGTGTTCGGATAGTCCGACGACCGGATTTACTGCCAACATATCCAGGGATCTCATGGGTCGCTTCCCGAAGATTCACCGATGACGTATGACTCGAACATTATTAATCTGGGATTAATTAGAAGAGAAAGAAAATTAATCTAGGATTAATTACGGAGAAATTTTATCTGTGATAAAATACTATTTGAAGAGAGAGAACGATTAATTTGGAATTAATCGATAAAATAATATATTCGATATATTAAACGAAATTGGATTTCGACGCGGAATTAAAATTAGATTTTAATTCGGGCGAAATAGTTAATTTAGAATTAATTCGCTAGCGACGTGAATATTAATTTTGCTAGGCATAATTATTTAATTAAATTTGATTTAATTACGTCGCAACGGAAAATTCGTTAATTTGGAATTAGCGAACTTGAGCCCGAAAGTGTTTGCGGGCCCACTCGGATTTCGAATCAAGTGGGACCCATATGTCACATCACGCGTCACATCATTAGTCATTCAAGTGATGGAAGTCTTGTCACCTTTTTTGGTGATTGACATCTTGACACTTTGATTGATGGAAGTTGTTGAAGACTTTAATGTCTTGTACCAAATTTTGAATTTGGTAATTGGTATTTTTTTTTGGAAAAATAAATACACAACACACTTCATCTTCTCCTCTCTCCCTCACACGGTAAAGTGCCATTTTTCTCTCAAAATTTGTCTAATTGGCCGAGAGTTAAAAGAAGCAAATGGAAGGTTTTTTGCAAATGTTTCATGGTGCTAGCACACTTAAAGAGTCAAACAAAGGTGATAGGGAAACCCATCTATGAGTATGGAATCATTCACAAAGCTTTGAGCTTGAAGAACAAAGCAAAGGGGTTTGGCCGAATACATTAAAAGGAAAAGCTTGAGGCAACTTCTCAATGGCAAAAGTTTTGAACTCTCCGCCAACATCCAACCGATCAAAGTGAGTATTTCCGCTACTTTACTTTGTTGTATTCGCACATTTCATTGCTTAATTAGATCTTGGTTCGACCTAGTAAACCCAACACTTTATTCTTGTATTTAGTTGTATCTAAATATGCTGTGAGCTCGGTGCTGGTGAATGAGGCCGATAAGATCCAGAGGCCGGTATATTACATCAGTAAAGCCCTGTTGGATGCGGAGACAAGATATCCAGTTCATGAACTGGTGGCGTTATCATTGGTCACGGCTGCCAGAAAGCTGAGACCTTACTTTCAAGCTCTTCCAATCGAAGTATATACCGACCACCCCTTGAGGCAGACCCTACATAAGCCAGAGGTCTCAGGCCGTTTAGTAAAATGGTCGGTGGAGTTGAGTGAGCACGACATATCTTATTTACCGAGGGTAGCGGTAAAAGGGTAGGCCATGATAGATTTTGTGGCCGAGTTCATTGGGCTCCAGATTTTAGAAGTTTCAAAGACCAAATGGGAGCTATCTGTGGACGAATCTGTTAGTTCGCAAGGTTGTGGGGCCGGGGTCGTGTTGCGGAGTAGTGACGGAGAAGAGGTGGTCTACGCCTTGAGATTTGCTTTTGAGGCCACCAACAATGAGGCAGAATATGAAGCAATCTTGGCAGGATTGAGGTTGTGCACGACTGTGGGCGTTCGAGATGTGATTGTGAAAAGCGACTCCCAACTGGCCATCCAGCAGCTGAGGGGCGAATTTCAGGCTAAAGAGCCTAACATGACGGCGTACATGGCCAAGGTTAAGAAGCTGGCTGGAGAAATGGGTAGCGTACAATTCGAGCAGATCTATCGGGAAAATAACTATCAATCGGACTCGTTAGCTCGATTAGCATCTTCTATCAAATCGGAGAAGCCCAGAACCATCCTTTTGATTTGTCTACAGGAAATGAGCGTTGGGAAACCAGGGGTAATGAAGTGGAAATAAGGGAGGAATCCTCTTGGATGGACCCGATCAAGAAGTATTTGGAATCTAGGAGACGCCCGAAGATAGAAAGGAAGCGAGAAAGTTGAGATACAGAAGCTCAAAATTTTGTCTGATTGAAGGATTGTTATACCAGAGGGGGTATACAGTGCCGCTTTTGAGATGCCTTACGGCTGAGGAGGCCGATTATGTACTCAGGGAGATTCATGGGGGTATTTATGGAAGTCACGTCGGGGGAGAATCTATTGCGCATAAGGCTTTGAGACAGAGATTCTATTGGCCGACCATGCACCAGGACAAAATGAAGGTGGCAAGAATGTGTGAGGGGTGCCAGAAGAATGCAAAAATTCATCATCAACCGGCAGAGCAGTTGACCTCACTAGTTAGCCCATGGTCGTTCACTCAATAGGGGCTGGACATCATCGGGCCAATACCTGTAGGACGGGGACAAGCCAAATACGTCATTGTTGCCATTGATTATTTTACCAAGTGGGTAGAGGCTGAACCTCTGCCTACAATCACATAAAAGAAAGCAACAGATTTCGTGAAGAAGAATGTCATCTGCAGGTTTGGAATTCCCTAGGCCATCATTACCGACAATGGGAAATAGTTTGACAGTAAGGGTTTCAGGAAATTTTGTGAAGATCTTCAAATCGCCTTGAGAGTTTCTTCACCTGCTCATCCCAAGTCCAACGGGCAGGTCGAGGCTACCAACAAGACGATCAAAGCAAATTTTAAGGCCCGACTCGGATCTTGTAAAGGATTGTGGGTCGAAGAATTACCAGAAGTATTGTGGGCACACCGGACGACCTATAAGGATTCCACGGGAGAGACCCCATTTTCTTTGGCTTACGGGTGTGAGGCGGTTATCCCAGCAGAAATAAGGATGATCACCTACCGAGTCTGACATTTTGAGGCTGAATAGAATGAGGAACTTATCAGAAATCATCTTGACCTGGCCGAAGAGAAACGGGAAAAGTCGGCTATGAAAGCTGTCGTATGTCAACAGAGAATGACCCGTTTCTATAATGAGAAGGTTTAGATCCGATCCTTCTTCCCGGGAGATTTGGTTTTGAGGAGGGTCACATTGAATACCCGAAGACCTGAGGAAGGTTCACTGGGCGCCAAATGGGAAAAGACATATAGAGTGTTGGAGATTGTGAGACAGAGTGCCTATCTTTTGGAACAACTGGACGGTACCCGACTAAAAAAACCTTGGAATGCCGAGATGCTTAGAAGGTACTTCCAGTAACCTTTTTTCTTTGAACCACAAGTAATTAGATAAGCTGGCTAGAGCTAGAGAACTTTTGTAGAGCCTCTCTTGAAATGACCCACCAATAGTTGTAAGAAGGGCAGTAGATCCCATGAATATGAACATGTTTTTCTCTTTCTGAATTAAAAAGCTTTTCCACTTTACTTGTTGTTTAATTAAATGCGAAAACCATGTTCAATATTCTTGGGACGTGCTCGATGCGAAGGGATTCCGAGTAAATCGGACCCATGGACGTTTCTCCTCCTGCAGGTCGGCTGGTGAATTCCGTTGAAGACTATCGGAGAGTATGGCATGGGGATGGCTTAATTGCCTCCATGACCATCATGCTCCCAAGTAAATAGAACCCAATGAGGTTTCTTCCACTGCGAGTCGGCTGGTGAGTCCCGCTGTGAACCATCAGACCACCTGGCTTGGGTTTGGCCAAATGGTCCCCTTGATTACAGGAGTCTCGGGTAAACCGGACCCAGTGAGGTTTATTCCTCTGTGAGTTGGCTGGTGAGTCCCATTGAGAACCACCCAGGGAGGGCACACACGGGGTGTCTTCCTCCCCCGTGGGGAATTGCCTAACCACCCCGAATCGGCGTATCTGTAGCGTGGTTAGCCGGGACACAGAATTGTAAGGTTCATAATTTTGTTTTAGAGGCCTCGGGCAGGACGCTGCCTCGGAGCACCCGAGTTGTTGTTTTTACTTCTTGAATTTTTGCATGGGGTATGTGCTAAGTCACCTCCACTTTTGATAACTTTACTTTGTTCCAATTTTTTATTTTCGCTAGTCTGGCAAGGGGACGCCCGCGTCAGGATCCGCAGAGCCTCAGAGGTTGAAAATCTTCCCTCGTGTAAGTCTCAAATATTCCACCAGCTCGGGGCTAGATTTGTTTAGCTGAGTCTGTGTTATTCCACCAACTTGGGGCTGGATTCGTTCCGCCGAGTCTGTATTATTCCACCAGCTCGGGGCTGGATTCGTTCTGTTGATTCTGTAATATTCCACCAGCTCGGGGTTATATTCGTTCCACCGAGTCTGTGTTATTCCACCAGCTCGGGGCTGGATTCGTTCCACCGAGTCTGTATTATTCCACCAGCTCGGGGCTGGATTCGTTCCGCCGAGTCTGTATTATTCCACCAGCTCGGGGCTGGATTTGTTCCGCCGAGTCTGTAATATTTCTCCAGCTCGGGACTGGATTCGTTCCGCCGAGTATATGTTATTCCACCAGCTTGGGGCTGGATTCGTTCGGCCAAGTATGTATTATTTCACCAGCTCGGGGCTAGATTCGTTCCGTCGAGCCTGTAATATTCCACCAGCTCGGGGCTGGATTCGTTCTGCCGAGTCTACATTATTCCACCAGCTCGGGGCTAGATTCGTTCCGCCGATTCTGTGTTATTCCACCAGCTAGGGGCTGGATTCGTTCCGCCGAGTCTGTATTATTCCACCTGCTCGGGGCTGGATTCGTTCCGCCGAGTCTGTATTATTCCATCAGCTCGGGGCTGGATTCGTTCCGCCGAGTCTGTATTATTCCACCAGCACGGGGCTAGATTCGTTCCGCCGAGTCTGTACTGTTCCACTGGATCGGGGCTGGACTCGTTCTGCCGATGCTTTGTTTCATCATCTTGGGGTCGGGTTACGTCTCACCATATGAAGGAATTGAGGATGACCGAAGTTGACACCATGGCAGTTCTTTGTACAATTCCGAGGATCAACCATCTGGCAATCGATCAACACATTTCTGATTTATGTAGTTCCCAGTACCAACTCGAATGCTCGTTGGAACCAAGAACTAGGGGACGGATGTTGATGGGGATTTCTGCGGCTAAGGTTTCTGAACAGTTCGGTAATGGCAAAGAGGGAATTTCCACTCATCCAGAGGACATAGCATGATTCAGTGTTTCGAGACCGGCAACGAATGAGCTGAGACCGACCACAATGACTCGGTTCATTTCTACTCACCCCCAGGTCGATAGCTTGAATATTGTGGATCAGGTCGGAAGTTGCGGGAGCAGATCAGTTCGTTATTTGACCGACCTCTTGAGGACCAACGTGGGATTTGAATAATAAGATTTTTCCCTCCGAAACTCTCACATTCGAAATTTAACAGGCTGTCATCATTAATGAAAAAGGTTTGACAATGCACCTTTACTGCGTGATGTGACAGGAATTCAGATGGTAGATCTTGCTTTCGGCGATAGCAATTTGGGGAAAGGAACCTGTAAAATCGTCGGAAATCCACGGACTTGCAGGGCTGGCGTCACAGAGATATGGAAACAGTGTTGTATATTGAGTAGTATATAAGGGAAGGTTGATAACATTTGTAAGAGTTACAAAATTTTCCATTTGGGAACTACTTGTAAGAAATAGCATAACCTGCTCGGTTTCATTAGACCTTCACTAAAACAGGTCGGTCGAGTTCGGTTTAGTAATAAAAGAACCCCTCACCCCGCTTTGAGACCGTGGACGTCGGCTGGACAAGCTCCACCGAACCACGTTAAACCTTTTCGATTTCTTGTGTGTTTCTTGTTTTTCGCCGAATTTACTTTTGGCATCTCATAACCAAACAAATTCACAGTTGAATGAGGATTATCCCGATAGCACTATCCCGATATCGCCCATGAGACGAAAATCACTCGTCAACAAAACTTATACACTAAGTTTGAAAGTATATTTAGCATCCAAGAGCATACATGACAATTTCTAATATACGATTTTAAAATCAACATTTTGATAAATGAATAACTATATCATTTATTATTTAAAATAAAATCATGTTTACTTATTATATCACGCTTTTGGACATATATCTCAACAACCATTTAATTAAAATATTCCATATTTAAATATATTTAAACACAAGCATGAAATATTAAACTTAATACAGTGAATTAATAAAGCAAGTCATGCAATTATCGAAGTAAAGTTAGTTTAACCTTAAATGAATATATACAACACTGGAGATAATCTTAAGATTGTTAGTATATACGTGTGTTGTATATATTAGTTTTTTTTTTTAAAAAAAAAAAAAATTAATCAAAGTAAAAATACTACCAAATCAAAATAAATAATAGATATATAGAACCTGAAAATTCAATATGAATGTAATTTTGATCAATGTGAATATTGGATTTTATGTCTTTAAAACGATTTCAACCCCACTACGGTGCTTATAATCATTGGTTGTTGTCTCACAAGATACAATAATCACTTCTTCATGTATGAGCGCTAGGGGTGGCAGAAAGCCCGAAGCCCGGCCCGGGCGGGCTTTGGCCCGGCCCGGGGTAACACGGGCCCGGGCCGGGCTTCACCCAAAAAGCCCGAGCCCGGCCCGGCCCGGTCTTCAAATAAATAAATAAATATTTTAATTTATAAAATATATAAAATTTTAAAATAAATTTTTTATATTTATAATTTTTTATAATAAAAAAATCGGATCCAGGCTTAAAATAAATAAATAAATATTTTAATTCATAAAATATATATATTTTTATAATAAATTTGTTATATTTATAATTTTTTATAATAAAAAAATCGGATCCGGACTTAAAATAATATTATTTATAATTAAAAAATCAGGCCCGAGCCCGGCCCGAGCCCGACCGGGCTGCCCGGCCCGGCCCGATGACAGTACGGGCCCAAGCCCGGCCCGAGCCCGGCCCGTTGCCATCCTTAATGAGCGCTCTAACCAAGAAGAATAATGAACCAAACTTGAATGAATACTTTCTCATTATTAAATGCGAATCAAAATGGTTAAATAAATTTTTGATTCTCTATTTTTGTCCAGCAAAGAAATAATTTTTTTCAACAACCTCATAATAAAATATAATGGGTTCTTTATATAGAAATGGATGTTGTTATTGAAGAGATACATCTATATTAATAGTTACAATCTTTTATTGGGTTTTATTCTTTCAATATACTATTTCACTTGTAGCTTTTTTAAAAAGACACAAATTGTCATTATAATAAGACATTCACGTGTATTTAAAAAATATTTCCATTTTGAAAATATTCTAACATGTAGATCATTTTTCTGACTCCATATGGGGTTCTACTATGTAGTTGTTATTGAATTGGACTCCATATCTGTTTATTTTCTACTAACATTGCAAACAAAGTCCGGAGACAAAGAAAATGCTCAATTTGAAGATTTGTTTGGAGTTAATGATTAGAATTAGGGGGGTTCGTTGTGCGGGTGTGTCGGTTTGAGAAATTAGAAACCGAGACCGCAAATATGATAAGGAAAACCGCGGCGGTTCGGATCTGCTATTCGACGGTTTGGATTAAAAAATTTTTAAAGAAAATTTTGTATGTTTTCACATAATAATTAAAGAGAAAAAATACTTAATTTTCATTTATACATCACATATTGTCATAAGATCATTAAATATCTTAAATTAATGGTTAATAAGAATAAAAATATAAAATAATGTCTAAATTGAACACGGGTCGGCGGTTTAAGCGGTTCGGGTCGTAATTTATGGTTTGTGCTGTTCAGGTTGCGGTTTGGGTCAAAACCGTGCACCGACCCAAAATTTACTATCAAAATTTAAATGTTGAAATGTTATTCTGCTTGATGCTTACTATCAAATTGTATCAATCACCAGTATTCTCATTACACAATTGGTACCGATAATCAACTTATGTAAGGTTGGTAATCGGCCAGGTCAGGTTAGGCTTTAGCCAAATCCTTATCCTAATCCTTAAAATATATTAAAGCTCAAATTTTCAAAAGTCCTATATGTTTATGAGAGGATCGGGTTCCCTTGATATTTGGTAGGATTCGGGCATAGCCCGGCCCTAAATTTTTTTAAAAATTATTAATTAAATAATTATATTTATAAAAAAATTGACATAATCTCATTATAGAATAATTTTTTCAAAATTTTACAACATTGTAAATACATTATAAGTTCTAATTATTAAGAAAGTAAAGAGTAATACTAATACAACTTAAATAAGCTTAAAAAATAATAATATACCAAAAAATACTATAATAGTGCATTAAACAATACTAATAATAAATAATTTTAAACTATAAACATATATAATTTTTTTAAATTATATGTAATAAAAAATCGGACCAAAGATTTATTTTAAAAACTCTTATTAGATCCTTTAATTAAATGACCTTATTATTTAAGACTGTTGACGGCTGATTTTGGTCTCAGGGTAATATGAGAATTTTACCTTCGAGACAATACTCCTTCAATAGTGAATTTGTTTGGTTATGGGGGACCAAAAGCAAACTTAGCAATAAGACAGATAAATGCACCAATCAACAAGGAGATTTAACGTGGTTCGACGGATTTGGATCCGACCTACGTCCACGGGCACAAAGAGGATGATACTTTTATTACTGAAATACGTTTCTCAGATCTTTTTTGTGTTTACAAGTCAGAGCTTGATGATTCGGATTTCCACTCTCAATGCCTTCAACTTGTCCCCTTTTATGCACACTCTACCCTTCTATTTATAATAGTGAAGAAATCAGATCCCTATTTGTACAAGAATTCCCAGTTGAAATACTTTCCTTTTCCCATAAAGATTCATAGTCAAAACTATCTTTACTTTTCTTATTCCTTTTCGGATACTGACTTATTGTTTTTCCTCGTGAAAGTAGGATAACTTGTCATCTTATCCACAAGAATAGGGTGTCATCTTCTGGAGCATATCTCGCTATCTGGTCGGTCTTCATGAGGTCGGTCATGATAGTCATTTGTACTGAGAATGCTGCTGTCGACCTGATGATGCCCGGTCATATGAACTCCAATGCTCGGGTACCGATCACGACAGGCTCGGTCCGAAACCATAAGATGCTCGGTTTTTATCAGTTGTGGTCGGTCTGAAGCCGCAAGGTGCTTGTTCTCTTTTGGCAAGGTGGTCGGGTCGGCTTTAACGGTTTAATCCAAGAAGGGAATTACCCTTCTATCCTCGTCGTGCTGTTTTAAATATCATAGTGCCTGAAAACACCATCAACATCTGTCCCCTAGTTCTCGGTTCCAACGAGTGTGCAAGTTGGTGCCGGGAACTATATAAAGATGGTGTGCCGATTTACTCTGTTGGGGGTCGACCCAGTGTTGAATAAAAAATGTTCCGTTCGCCTTTTTCCAAACGCTTTTTCTTGAGACGCGCAACAGTCACGTCTGTTTTAAATGCCTATCAAATCATCTTTAGGGTTTCTTCTAAGTTCGACACTTGTCAAACATCCGCCGGGTTCCCGCCAAAAATGAAGCGAATCGACCGTGTAGAGGCGCCTCAACAGTGCGCTGATCTCAACCGTCTGTTTTAATTTTGGCAGACCCCTTTTGCAGTCGACACTTGACGTTCACCCGGGTTCCTCCTTTCGATCCAACGGCCACGAGCGTCCTGGCCATGACTATAGAAAGACGAGGCTTTCAGTGTGCAATCTTTTTGGCAATTTCTCCTCATTTTCTGAAAATATTTCCGTGATTCGCTCAACTCAGTGCTCTCGGAGTTTTTTCTCAACCGCGGGCTTTCTTTCTCTCTTCTGTGAACATAAGGGACGGGCAAACCGTACTGCACAACCTCCGGCTTTTCTTAGAAGAATCAAGTAAGTCTTCTGAACGACCTCTTCCCTTCTTGTGTTGTGAATCTTGCTGTTTTATCTTTTGAATGTTGCTAGGGAAGGACTTAAGGCTTGTGGTTTTTTTGTTTTAGGGCACTTTAGAACCCACCTGCTTAGCTAAGACGAAAAAAACCTGAGTAGTTTCTTAGTTATAGACTGACTTCCTCTTCCTTCTTTGTTTTCCGGATGTCAGGGATGTCTGACAACAGTTCTTCCCCTGAAAATCCTGCTAAACCCTCAACTCCCCCTGCTGAAGAGCTCTCCTCGGGCTCGGGGGCACCCAGTGTAGAAGACATTGATACTACCCCCACTCCTTCTGAGATCGAACAAGATTCTTACCATCAAAGGGTTCCTCGGAAGGATCCAGAGTCCGGTGATCTTGGCTCCTCGGCTCTGGATATGAACCGTCATTCCAAGATAACTGAAGATGACCTCGCACTACTTCGACAGCGATATGATATTCCGATAGATAAGGGTGGCAGAAAAACCCAAACCCGGCCCGGCCCGGATCGGCCGGCCCGGGACACAAAAATTACGGGCCGGGCCCTAGAAACCAAGCCCGGCTCGGGCTTGGGTCCGGGCCGGGCTTGGCGATTTAAGCCCGGGCCCGGCCCGGCCCGGGCTTAAATTAATAAAAAAAAAAAAATTTGAAAAATATTAAACTTAGTCTTGCCGAATGCCGAGTTGCCGAGTTGCTATTTGCTAACTGCTCTTAGTCTTGCCGAGTTGCATGATTGCCTCTTAAACTTAGTCTCTCTCTCACTGTCACAGTGTCACACGTGACACACTCATGAGGCCCATAAGCCCATTAGTTTATTTTGTGAAATGTGTTGTGCAGCTTGTGCTTGTGCTTGCTGCTGTGCATTGTAAATTCCTTTTCCTTCACAAAACAAAGCTCAACTTCAGTGCTTCTTCTTCGCTCGCTCAGACCTCAGTCGCTCTTCGTCAATCTGAAATCTCATCGTCAGCTCAATTTTCCATAAGGTTTGTAATTTGTTTATGGATAAACTTTTGATGTATTATGTATTTATTTGTGATTTTGTAGAAGTTTGGATTGTTAGTTACTTAGTTTGTTGATAAAATATATATTATAAATTGTCTTCTAATTTTTGCATTTTATGAATATATGATTATGATGTATTATTAAATTTTTTTTTACAATTCGGGCCGGGTTTGGCCCGGCAGAGGCCCGGGCCGGGCCAATTTTTTTTTAGCCGGGCTCGGGCGGGCTTTTTAAAAACCCGGGCCCGGCCCGGCCCATTGCCATGCATACCGATAGATATTGCCCTTGAAGTTCCCGGCCCGATGGATCGCGCTAGTCAACCTGACGAGGGCTCGGTGGCACTTCTTCCTGCCTTTTTCGAGTATGGGTTGCGGCTGCCGATGCAACGTTATTTTGCTTGGATGCTGGCCGAGATGGAGATTGCCCCCTGTCAATTGAGTTTAAATAGTTGGAGGATTTTAGCCGGCATACATGTGGTTTGGCACTGGGCAGGTTTAGGTGAACCTTCTTTGGAAGAGGTGAAGAGGTTATAGCGTTTGAAGTCCAACCCAAAGACTCACCACGGTTGGTATTACCTCTCTACTTATGATAGTTCGTCCAACGTTGTCCAGAAACTCCCTGACTCTAACAAGAATTTCAAAGATCTTTGGTTCTGGGCTACTGGGGATTGGGGTCGGGTCCTGAGATCGTTTGAGGAGGACGTCTCGGTTCCGGAAATCTTCAGAGCGGGCGGTTAGGAGTTTAATACCCCTCCTTTTTTGTTCCCGTTTTTAGTTTTAGGCTTCTAACTTCTCTGGTTCCTCCCAGCTTGTTGGCGGGATGCTCCCAAGGTTTCTCGTCAGGTCGGCGGAGGCGGGTACATTGGGCTCGGGGGTATGCTGCCCGTGGAGGGAGTTAGTTAATGATGCAGTTTTGTTGAGTCTGGACTTATACGGGCCGCTCCTCCCAAGGTCTCGGGTCGGATAGGTAGATGTCTGTTGATCTTCTTAGCCGGTTCCCTCGTTTATTTATCATGTTTGATGTCTTCTTTCTCCTCTTTTTTTTTTTTTTGTATGCTTATATATTTGAACCTTTTTTTTTTTTTTTGTCTTTGTTCTTTGCAGGTATGACAAGAGGCCGAAGTATCTTGAGAAGTTGGCCGGTACCATGAAGAAGGCTGGCATGCTGAAACTGGAACTTCCCGGCACAGCCTGAATCCGTTGCGGCTGGGAGGGTACCTCAAAGGAAGGTTCAGCCGGCTACTCGGGGTCCATCCTCTCCATCTGGTGTGCAGTTATCAGGATCTGCTCGGTTGGTCAGTCCGCCGAAGCCTTTTAGGAAGAGGAGGCGTCGGTTTGGGGCCGATGAGACTGAGTTGGTTCAAGAGAAGGAGGATGAGCCTGTGCAGGGCAAGAAGAAAGATGCCCGTCGGGGGAAAAAATCGTCTGAGGGCTCCTCCAAGAAGCGAAAAGGTTTCGTGATCCTCGGCGTGGATGATTTGGGGGAAGACATTCGGGAGGCTACTTCCCATCTAGTGTCGGCTTTTAATGAATTGGCCGAGGTTATTCCTCCGGGGGAGGTTTCGAGATATGAGGACATCTCTCCTGAGGCCTTGGTGACCGAGATGAGCTCCCAAATGGCGAAGGTAGTTACTCTTCTCCCTTCTGATTTCGGGTCTCGGTTTCCTTATCTTACACTTTGACTTCTTTGTTTTGTGCAGGCTACTTACCTCATGGCCAAGAATAAGGACCTCCTTTTGAGTCTATTGTCTGAGGGTGGTCAGGCCCAGAGACTTCAGAATCGCCTTACAGAAGTGGAGGCTAAACTGGCCGAACGAGAGGAGGTGATAAAGAATCAAGAGTCGACTGCAATCGAGACCTTTAAAACAAACAAGGCTCTTAAGGCTGCTGCCGCGTTGGAGCGAAAACTTGCCGACACTGCCAGAGAGGATTTGAAAGTTGCCCAATCTGAGATTGGTATTTTGAAAGGGAAGGTATCAAGTGTTGAGGCCAAACTGAAGGCCAAGGACGAACAGATGGCACGGGCCCGGGATGATCTTGAGAGGAAAGAGGCCGATCTTGAGAGGAAAGAGGCCGATCTTGAGGCCGAGAAGGATGCCATCCGCCTTTAGGGGGTTGGTGATTGTGCTGAACTGATACCGATGGTGCTGCCAAGTCTGAACATGGATCCTATTTATGCGGCCATCATTTTTTGCAAGGGGGAAATTTCTAAGGAGGAGTTCCGGAAGTGGCTCCCTCCTCCTTCCGAGGAGGTGATGGATCCCGACCCGATTTCGGTTGTTCCGGCCTCCCGGGCTTCCCAAGAAGGAGGACCCGATGTTCCTGCCCCAGGCGAGGACTGCCTTGAGATCCCTCCTCCAATCCCTTAAGCAGAGGTCTCTCATGTTGCCGAGGTTGAAGCTGCTGTTCCTCCTCCTAAGGTCGAGCCGATCCTTCCGCCGTCTGAGATAGCTGAGGAAGAAATTCCCGCCCCTGTGCGGGCTGACTGAGAAAGGGTAACCCGGCCGGGGCCCTGTGTACACTTTAACTCTTTTTTTTTTGTAATAACTTTGTATGCTCTATTAATGTATTTATATATTTACTTTTCTTTTCCCTCTTTTTTTTTTGAGTTTCTTTGTCATCCGAACACTTTGAGGCCCTTCTGCGGGGGACAACATGACTCGGTGGGACGTAACCCGACCCCGAGCCAAGTGAAACATTTGGCTCTGGGGGAATGTTACCTCCCCAGTCTAAAAGAAGACCG
This sequence comes from Zanthoxylum bungeanum, assembly GCA_019454045.1. NCBI lineage: Eukaryota > Viridiplantae > Streptophyta > Magnoliopsida > Sapindales > Rutaceae > Zanthoxylum > Zanthoxylum bungeanum. The sequence continues at coordinate 50,061 of SKCR01049524.1, read as the reverse complement.
ACTCGATGGGACGTAACCCGACCCCGAGCTGAGAAAGGCACTTGGACCTGGGGGAATGTTACGTCCCCAGTCCGAAGGGCTGACTCGATGGGATGTAACCCGACCCCGAGCTGAGAAAGACACTTGGACCTGGGGGAATGTTACGTCCCCAGTCCGAAGGGCTGACTCGGTGGGATGTAACCCGACCCCGAGCTGAGAAAGGCACTTGGACCTGGGGGAATGTTACGTCCCCAGTCCGAAGGGCTGACTCGGTGGGATGTAACCCGACCCCGAGCTGAATGAACCATAAGGCCTCGGAACGAAATCCAGCCCCGAGCCGATTAATCAAGTGGCCTCGGCGGAACGACATCCAGCCCCGAGCCGAGTAATTTTTGGGACTTGTATAGAAGGGAAGTGAATCAACCTTTGAAGCCCTACCAAATCTGGCACGGGCGTCCCCTTGCCAGTCCGGCGAAAAACAAAATCAAAAAACTTTGGAAAATAAGATTAAAAGGTGGGGGGTGACTTGGCACTTATCCCAAAAATGTTTTTTGTAAATATAAACAACAACATGGATGCCTCAAGACAGCGTTCTGTCCGAGGTCTCCAAAACATAATTCTGAATCTTTCAATTCAGTGTCCCGGCGAACCATGATTTGGATCAGTGGAGCGTTTAAAATGGTAAGGGCACATCCTCTATACGTCGGGTCGCTATGGAGCCTGTATATTTCTGCGAGGGCTCCTCCTTACCGCGTTGGAGCAGGCACACGCCACAGAGGCACAATGCCTCCCCGTGCTGCGCCTCTCTTGGATCCAAATGATGAATGGATCAAAGAGTGTCCGGGATGCTAAGGGCATATTCCTCCTTAGGTCCGGTGTCACTGGAGCTAGCAATCGTCACTGGGGCATCATCATCCCCCGTGCTATGCTTTCCCACGGATCCGTTACATCGGGTAAAAGAGTGCTCGACACATTAAGGGCATGTTTCTCCATATGTTCGGCACTTTTGGAGTAAGCAATTGCTACAGGGGTATCATCCCTCCCCGTGCCATGTTTCTCACAGATCATGTGCATCGAGTATGTCCCTGAGGACTCTGAGCCAAGAGAGATACTTGGTTCTGGGGGAATGTCCCGTCCCCAGACCAATGATCATGACTCGGTGGGACGTAACCCGACCCCGAGCTGAATAGTTTAAGTGGCCTCAAACTGTTGTGTTGAGTATGTCCCCGGGGTTTTGAATGCGGTTTTGCAAATTTTGTTTTTTGAAGAGCGGGTGAAAAATTGAAAGTTTTATTTATATTTAGGGACATACTGCCCTTCTTACAACTCTCTGCGGGTCATTTTGAGAGAGACTTTCTATTTTGAGTCCCTGCCTCTTGTTGGGTTGCTGTAAAAGAAAAAATGGGAGGGGGAATTTACTGAAAGTACTTTTTCAACATCTCGGCGTTCCACGGTTTTCTCAGTCTTGTGCCGTCCAGCTGTTCTAAGGTGTAAGCCCCCGACCTTACTACCTATATGACTTTGTATGGCCCTTCCCATTTGGCACCTAGTGTGCCCTCCTCTGGTCGCCTGGTATTCAAGGTGGGTCTCAATACTAATTCTCCCGGGAGGAAGGAACGTGTTCGAACTCTCCTGTTATAGAAGCGGGCCATTCTCTGTTGGTAGACTGCTGCCTTCATGGCTGATCTTTCTCTCATTTCCTCGATTAGGTCGAGGTGGTTTTTGATAAGTTCTTCGTTCTGCTTATTCCTGAAGTGGCGGACCCTGTGAGTTGCTACCCCGATTTCTACTGGAATGACGGCCTCACATCCGTAAGATAGGGAAAATGGTGTTTCCCCTGTGGAATCTTTATAGGTCGTCCGATGTGCCCATAGCACCTCTGGTAATTCCTTGACCCATAGGCCCTTACATGATCCGAGCCGAGCTTTGAGATTTGTCTTGATGGTCTTATTGGTTGCCTCGACCTGTCCGTTCGACTTGGGATGGGCTAGCGAGGCGAATTTTAGAGCGATCTGGAGGTCTTCACAGAGCTTCCCGAATCCCTTGCTGTCGAACTGTTTTCGTTTTCAGTGATGATTGCTCGAGGAATTCCGAACCTGCAGATAATATTCCTCTTTAAAAACTTTATGGCATTCTTTTCCGTGATGGTGGATAGCGGCTCGGCTTCTACCCATTTTGTGAAATAGTCTATGGCCACGATTGCGTACTTTGCCTGCCCTCGCCCTTTTGGCATTGGTCCTATGATATCCAGCCCCCACTGCGCGAAAGGCCAGGGGCTGGACATGGTGGTTAATTGTTCTGCTGGCTGGTGGTGGAGGTTGGCATTTTTCTGACACCCTTGGCATTTTTGAGCTATCCTTACGCCGTCCTGATGCATGGTCGGCCAGTAAAATCCTTGTCTTAAGGCTTTAAAGGCGATTGATCTTCCTCCGGCGTGACTTCCACAGATGCCCGTGTGGATTTCCCTGAGCACATAGTCTGCTTCTTCTTTTGCCAAGCATCTCAGGAGGGGTACGGTGTGGCCTCTTCGGTAGAGCACTCATTCGATTAAGGAAAACTTGGAGCTCTTGAATTTTAGCTTCATGGCTTCCTTTCTGTCCTCGGGTGTCTCTATTGTTTCCAAATATCTTCTGATCGGCTGCATCCATGAAGCTTCATCTTCTTTCTCCAGGGTTTCTACTTCGAGTTCCCCTATGCTCTTTTCTCGGAGGCAGATTAGGGGGATTGTTCTAGGGTTCTCTGTCTTTATTGAAGATGCGAGCCGTGCAAGAGAATCTACTCCGCCATTGTCTTCTCGTCCGATTTGTTCGAATCGGACGTTCCTTATCTATTCTACCAACCTTTTTACCTCAATTAAGTAGGCTCTCATGCTAGGTTCCCTGGCCTGGAACTCGCCCTTCAGTTGTTGAACAGCAAGCTGTGAGTCACTTCTTACCGTTACGTCATGGACTCCCATTACCGTGCATAGCCTCAATCCGGCCAGGATTGCTTCATACTCCGCTTCATTGTTTGTGGTCTCGAAGGTGAATCTCAAGGCAAACAACACTTCTTCCCCCTTGTCATTTTTTAACACGATCCCGGCTCCACCGCCCTTCGAACTGACAGACCCGTCCACCGACATTTCCCATTTGTCTTCATCTACAGTCAAGGTCTGAGGTTCGGTAAATTCTGCAACAAAATCCGCCAAGGCTTGCCCTTTTATTGCTGTCCTCGGTAGGTAGGAGATGTCGTACTCGCTTAGCTCTACCGACCATCTCATCAACCTTCCCGAGGCCTCTGGTTTTTGTAAGATCTGTCGTAGGGGGTGATCGGTGTAAACCCCGATGGGGTGGGCTTGGAAGTAAGGCCGTAATTTCCGAGCTGTAATGATCAAAGATAGGGCAACTAACTCATGCACGGGATACCGGGTTTCTGTATCCAATAGGGCTTTGCTGACATAGTACACCGGTCTTTGGGTTTGGTCGGCCTCTTGTACCAGCACCGAACTTACTGCGTGTCCTGAAACAGCCAAGTACAAGTATAACTTCTCTCCGAGGAGAGGTTTTGCTAAGAGCGGGGGCTGTGCTAGATATTGTTTCAGTTGTTGAAAGGCCTCTTCGCATTCTGGAGTCCAGTCGATCCCTTTTTGGGCTTTCTTGATGGCTTTGAAGAAAGGGTGGCACTTGTCGGTTGCTCGGGAGATGAATCTGTTAAGTGCGGCTAGTCTGCCGGTTAGACTTTGAACTTCTTTCACCGTCCTAGGCGATTTCAAATCTAGTACGGCTTTTATCTTTTGTGGATTTGCTTCTATGCCCCTGGAGCTCACCATGTACCCTAAAAACTTCCCGGAGGCCACCCCGAAGGCGCACTTTTCTGGGTTGAGTTTTAAATGGTACTTCCTTAGTAACTCAAAGGTTTTCTTCAGGTCGTTGACGTGGCACCCTGGCGCCTCAGACATTGTTATCATGTCGTCAACATACACCAGCATTGATGTGCCGATGAGAGGTTTGAAAATCTTATTGACCAGCCTCTGAAAGGTGGCTCCTGCGTTTTTTAATCCGAAGGGCATTACTTTGTAGCAGTAAAGCCCCTGATCGGTGACGAAAGTCGTTTTCTCCTCGTCGGCAGGGTGCATTTTGACTTGATTGTATCCTGAGAAGGCGTCCATAAAGCTCAGTAGTCCCTTGCAAGCTGTCGTATCTACCAGCTGATCTATGTTTGGCAGTGGGAAGCTGTCTTTCGGGCATGCCTTGTTGAGGTCGGTGAAATCCACGCACATCCTCCACTTCCCGCTTGCTTTCTTTACCAATACCACGTTTGAAACCCATTCTGGGTACTTAACTTCTCGGATGAAGCCTGTTTTTAACAGTTTTTCCACCTCGGACGCCACTGCTCTGCACCGTTCTTGGTTAAAGATTCTCCTTTTCTGTTTAACCGGTTTGTGTGCCGAGTTTACTGCCAAGCGGTGACTGATAAACTTTGGATCAATTCCGGGCATGTCATTGTGTCCCCATGCGAAGATGTCGGGGTACTCCCGTAGGCATTCTAGCAGGCTCTTTTTTAGGATTTTATCCAAGTTCTTTCCTATCTTTATGCGTTTATTTGGTCCGAACAGGTTGACTTCTTCTACTTCTTCAGCTGCCTCTAACCGGGCGATTTTATCCGGCGAGGGCCCGGGTCCTGTCTTGGATTTTCCTCGCCTTCCCCCATTTGCCTCTTCCTGGTGCTTCCTTCGATGCAGAGGGTTTCTCGTGAGAGAGTGGCGAAGCAACTGCGGGCTATCTTCTGACTTCCGCATATGATTCCGATCCCTTCCCGGGTAGGAAATTTCAGTTTCAGGTAGTAACAGGACATTGCAGCCTTCGTTTTCATCATAAAAGGTCGGTCGACAATGACTTGGTAACTACTCAGGCAGTCCACCACGGTGAAGTTCACCAAAACTGTCTGGGTTCGGGGGTGAGTTCCGATGGTAGTTGCCAGTTGTATTCTTCCTAGCGGGATGACCGTCGAGCCTCCAAAACCATATAGGGGGTGCCGTCGTTAGTTAGGGTTACATATTCTACCCCCCAGGCTTTCTAAAGCTTCCTTGGATATTATGTCCACTGCGCTTCCGGGGTCTACCAGGATTCTATCTACCTCTGTGCCGCTGATCGTAGCTTTGATTATCAGTGCATCATCATGGGGGAAACTCACCCCCCGTGCATCCTCGTCGGTGAACATTATGGGCACCGACCGACCTCCTTGTAGTGCCGGGGGTCTTTCTGTCCCTAGCACTTCTGACCCTCGAGCTCGGCTGTAGTTTTTTCTTGACCGATTTGAGTCCCCGGCCAGCGTACTTCCCCCTGCGATGATGTTCACCTGTCGGTTTCGTGCTCTCTGTCTGGCTGCCATGACCTCATGGTCGATGTACCTATTTAGATACCTATTTAGATACCCATTTCGGGCTAGGTCCTCCATCTGTTCCCGTAAGTCCTTGCATTCGTCCGTTGTGTGCCCCCTTAGGTTATGATGCATGCAGTAAGATTTCTGGTTCCTTTTATCTGGGGGGAACCTCCTGAGGTCGGGTTCTATCAAAATGCCTTTTTCCTGTATCTCCATGATGATTTGCCCCGGTGGTTTGCTCAGGGGAACATATGTTTCTTCTCGGACTATTGGATTCACCTGAGTCGCGACCCCTCTTTCTTGATCCCTTCGAGGTATCGGTTTGAATTCTTTGGGTTTTGGATTGAATCTCTTGAACTCCCTGTCCGGTCGTCGGGGGGCCTCTGTTCTTGCTGTTCTTTCTCGAATGGCCGTCCCCTTTCGGGAGATCTTTTCTTCGCTTTCTACCAAGACAAACTTTCGGGCTACCTCTAGAGCGGTGGCATAATCCGGTGTGTCCTGGATTCTTAGATGAGTCCATAACCTCCCGACTTTTAGGGCTCCCTTTAAGCTTTCTAGGGCTTCTAGAGACTCGTATCCCCCGACTTCCAGTACCATATTGTGGTATCTTTCAATAAAAACTTTTAGAGGTTCGTCATCTCCTTGCTTCATAAGCCTTAATTCTCCAATTGTCTTTTTGGGGACGCAGACCCCTTTAAAGTGCCGGACGAACGATCTTTTAAGCTGTGTGAAGTTTCTGATGCTCCCCGGGGCCAGACTTCTGTACCATAGGATGGCGGGCCTGCCCAAAGTCAGGGGAACACTTTGCAGATGACATCTCCTTGCAGTCCTCTACTACCTTGACTTCCATTAGCAGGACAAAGTTTTCGATGTGGGATTTCGGATCAGAGTGACCTTTATAAGGTGCCATGGTCGGCATGTTGAATCGCCTTGGGAATTTTGCCGACCTTATTTCTTCCGTGATGGGAGATTCCCCCCCCCCCCCCCCCCGCCGTCCCGTGCATCACTAGCATCAGTTTGAGGCTTACCCCCCACTTGGTCATCTCCTTATTTAACCAAGATTTTATCTCATTGGTCGTACCACTACGTTGTTTCCTGTGCCTTTCTACGCGTCCATTGCCCTGGGTGCGGTGTTCCCTATGTTTTGAAGCTCCTCGCGCATCCTCGCTATATTCCCTTTCTTCTCTTCTGGAGTTGTGGAGGCTATCATAAGAGGGATCGGGTGACTGTCCTCTTTGTCCTCTTCCCTCTTCTTCCCATGTGTCCTCTGTTTGTGAATCTTTTTCTACAATCACAGATTTTATTCCGTAGGGGCCCTTCCTCCTGGGTCCATCATCCTCACTTGTATCTACCACCTTTTTTCCTTCTGCTCTCTCACCTCTTTTTCGACTCGTTCCGACTTCTGGTCTCTCGTTGTTCGCTCATTCCATTCTCTCTAGCCGATCTATCATGGACCTCATGCTCTCTTCCATCTTTTTCATCCAGTTTGTTGCCGGATTCCCTGAAGATTGATGACTTCCATCTTCTGCCATTTGTCCTACCACGCGAGCTGCTTTTTGTTGACCTCCCCACAGACGGCGCCAACTGTTGATGGCTGATTTTGGTCTCAGGGTAATATGAGAATTTTACCTCCGAGACAATCCTCCTTCAATAGTGAATTTGTTTGGTTATGGGGGACCAAAAGCAAACTTAGCAATAAGACAGATAAATGCACCAATCAACAAGGAGATTTAACGTGGTTCGGCGGATTTGGATCCGACCTACGTCCACGGGCACAAAGAGGATGATATTTTTATTACTAAAATACGTTTCTCAGATCTTTTTTGTGTTTACAAGTCAGAGCTTGATGATTCGGATTTCCACTCTCAATGCCTTCAACTTGTCCCCTTTTATGCACACTCTACATTCTACCATTCTATTATAATAGTGAAGAAATCAGATCCCTATTTGTACAAGAATTCCCAGTTGAAATACTTTCCTTTTCCCATAAAGATTGATAGTCAAAATTATCTTTACTTTTCTTATTCCTTTTCGGATACTGACTTATTGTTTTTCCTCGTGAAAGTAGGATAACTTGTCATCTTATCCACAAAAATAGGGTGTCATCTTCTGGAGCATATCTCGCTATCTGGTCGGTCTTCATGAGGTCGGTCATAATAGTCCTTTGTACTGAGAATGATGCTGTCGACCTGATGATGCCCGGTCATATGAACTCCAATGCTCGGGTACCGATCACGACAGGCTCGGTCCGAAACCATAAGATGCTCGGTTTTTATCAGTTGTGGTCGGTCTGAAGCCGCAAGGTACTTGTTCTCTTTTGGCAAGGTGGTCGGGTCGGCTTTAACGGTTTAATCCAAGAAGGGAATTACCTTTCTATCCTCGTCGTGTTGTTTTAAATATCATAGTGCCTGAAAACACCATCAACAAAGACTCTAACCCTAACCCTAACCCTGACCCATAAAAAGAGCAGGACTAAAGCCCTACGGGTTCGAACTGACCAAGCTCTAATTTCGAACCCTACACTTATGCACCTTGATTGCGTTATACATGTGTCGGTTGCACCGTCGTGATGCACCAAGATGAGAGTTGGGAATTTATGTAGATTTAGATTTTGACGTACTGTCTATTATCAAATATCTTTTTCTTTTTTCTTTTTTCTTTTAGTTTACCACATGTTTTACTAATTGTTATTTTGATGAGAAAGGTTTCTCTATTATATGATAGAAAAAAAAAATACTCCATGACATTAGGCAAATTCTATTATATTTCATTCAGAAACGTTACAAGTAATTGATTGCTTAAACTAGAGTGCTCAAAAATTTTATAAAAGGGAAATGATATACCTACAAATCTTTTTCCTGAAATTCTTCCATATTCCCTCACTATAGCAACAGTGAGGTACTGTAGCTCACTGTAGCAACAGTGAGGGAGTATGGAAGAAATTCGGTAAAAAGGTTTGTAGGTTTATCATTTTTGTTTTGTAAAATAACAAAAAAGTTTCCACTTATGTAGGGTGTGATATCTTTCTAAAACCAAGCCCATATATGCCCACAAACCTTGTTACCCGATTTTAACCCGATTTCGACCCTGATCCGAATCCTGCCCAAATTATTAACAGAGATTCATGGATTGAGCTCCAGATTATTCTAAAACGATGAGTAAAAAAGCGAGTCAAGCAACGAGAGATTTGATTTCATCGCCCCTCTTTATTCAACTCTTCAGGTAATTGAGAAAAATCCTCTTTATTCTATATATCTTCTTCATTGGTTCCAATTCAATTCTCTTATATTTTCTCTGCTGTTAAATTTATTATGCATGTTTAATTTAAGGTTTTATTAAACCCTGAATCAAATTCAAGGGTATGCTTTCTTTTAACTGTTCATTTATAATTCATTCTCTTTTTCACAGGTTATTGATGTTGGTGTAATGGCACTTGGGTTGGTTTCTGATTTACAAAAATTATGGCCATTTTCGCTTTTCAAGTATGATGATTTGAGAGCATCTAAGGGATTGGTTAACCGACTTTCAATACCTGAGCACACGAAAGAGTTTGTGTTTGCGATTAGGGATCCCGAATCTCAGTCTGTGATATACATACTTTGTGCTCAGAATTTATCTGAGAGATCAGCTTTAGATGCTGAGTGTCTCATTAGGGAAGTACAGCCGGACGCTGTTGTGGCTCAAGTGGGTGTTGTGACTGAGTTACAGTGTGAAGAGAGTGAATTAGGAGATAATGGTGATGACCCTGTTCCTACTTCTTCGGTTGGAGTGCTTAAACGGTGCTTTGTTGATAAGATTAATAAGGAAAAGTATGAGAAAGTGGCTGGAAATTTTGTTTTGAGAGAGATTTTTGGGATTAGTTTTCATGGGCATTTATTGGCTGCTAAGAGAGTGGCCAAGGAGGTTGGTTCGTCCTTTATGGTACTTGAATCACGTATAGTTAGAAACCCAGTTACGGAAGATCCCTCTGGAGAAGTTGATGTGATTAATAAGGTTCAAGGTTTAGTTAGTAGTTTGGTTCCGCAGAAAGTGGGTTCAGTTGTATCATCCAGTTCGAGGAGGTTTTGCATTACTAATGATTTTGAATCGCAGATGGTGAAGCTGTTGTCTTCAAATTCGGATTGGTTAGGATTTAAGTTTAGGCCTCCCAGTTCTAATTTGGATGTGGGATCAAATGAAGGTCAGCCAAGAATGAGTTATCATGTCCCATCTTTTGCCCAATCTGTTTATCCGTTACTTGTGGATCTGCATGATATATTTGGTGATCTCCCATCAATGACTAGGGCTCTAGCTTTTGCACAAAAAATGTTTTATGATGTGAACAGAGGCGAAATTGTGGATACTCAAGTTATTTCTGAAGTTTACGCTTTTCGGATTGCAGTTGAGGGGTTGAGAATTACTCTTAACAATGCTGGCCGCCTACCTATCAACAAATTGAGGAATTCCAACTCATCTAATATTGATTTCTTGGAGCTTCCACTAGAGGACAAATCAAATGTACTCCTTGCACAGGCTCTTCAGAACCAAGCTAAGAAGTTCAAGACTGTTGTAGCGGTAGTGGATGCTAGTTGCTTAGCTGGTCTTAGGAAACATTGGAACACTCCTCTTCCTTATGTGGTCAAGGATTTGGTTGGACAGCTAGTCACTAGTTGTGAAGATGATGAAGAGAACTCCAACTTGAATAGGAAGTGGTTGTTATCTAGTAAGCCTGTTGTGGCAGTGGGTGCTGGAGCATCGGTAGTTATAGGAGCTTCATCACTCTCTAAAGTTCTTCCAGCGTCAACCTTCACGAAGATTGTAACATTTAAAGCTTCTGCTTCACTTAAGCTTATCCTGACCCAAACCCAGAAGGCTATGGCTATAGCTCTTGGCAAGACTAAAGTGGTAGCCCCAGGACTTGCCGCTTCTGGATCCAATACATCATCCATCTTGAAGACAGCTGCTTCTGCTGAGAAAATTAGGACGGTGGCCCACAGTGTTATAGCCTCCATGGAGAAAACCAGTTTTTCTGCCATGAGAACAGCATTATATGAAATTATGAGGAAAAGGCGGGTACGACCAATTGGTGTCCTACCATGGGCAACGTTTGGGTGTAGTGTTGCAACTTGCTCAGGGTTACTTGTTTATGGTGATGGGATTGAATGTGCTGTCGAATCTCTTCCAGCAGCTTCTTCAATCGCCAGTTTGGGACGTGGGATTCAAAGTTTACATCAAGCGTCACAAGTATTGAGGCAGGCTAACGACACTAGCATCCAAAAATCTATAGAAACTCTGATGCATAGGTTGAAGAGAGTAAAGATTCAGTAGAGTAAGAATTCTTTTTTAGGCTTTATTTTTTATACTACTCAATAATTGTCAAACATGTTGCCTGAACTGGAGATAAGAGATTTCTTATGTACACAGAGAGTGCACAACAGGGTTAGTTGTATTATTGTTGGTGTTTATATTACTACTAGAGAAATGATACTCTTACACTCAAATATACTTACTTACTTCCCGAACGACAACAGGACCTGTCGTTTGAATTAAAAATTTTTATCCCAGCTTTGATAACCTTCATCGCCAAACACCCCTGCAAAGTAAACAAACAAAATTTTTCCCACCGTGTTGTGAAATCAACCTTCATCGCCACACTCCAGCAGCACTTCGTTGAACCCGCCGACATTGTGAAATCCAGATCAACTTGTTTCACTACCCAACATTGTCAAATAAGAAGGCAGGCAAGCAAGTGGATGTAACAGAGCAAATGAACAATTACATGAAACCTAGAAAAATGAATCATAGAAGTGATTGAAAGCAAGCACTTCGTTGAATCATTTCAATTTGGACAAAGAACAAGCTCACGTCAAACCAGTAAGTTCTAGGGTTTCGTTTTTACCGAATTTCAATTTGGATCAACTTATTGAAATTTTGCTTATAATTTTTTATTGAAACACAGATCGTCGGAACAAAGAATTTCAATTTGGACAAATTTTGCTTATAAAATCATTCACTTGCCCATAATTATTTTTTCCCCCCTCCTTTTATATACGATTTAATTACTGATTATTAATTTCGGCGGTTCATTTGGTCCCCTTCAAACAAAATCAACTAACAGAGCGTCCCCCTTCACTTTTCCAGCTGTTCGTTGTCGGCGACAGTCTCCAACACCGTCTCCAGCAGTGCATCGTCATTAATTTAGAGGTAATTTGCATCTTCAAGTTTGATTGGATTTGGAAATGTCAATGTTTGATTTCATTTGTGGTTCTCTGATAGATGCGTATGCAAAGTCTGGGTTGTTGTTTAATGCCGAGAATCTCCTTGCAAAGTCTGGGTTGTTAATCTTTGAACTTCAGTTACAGTATGTTACGTCTTCAATTATTCTTTTTGGAGGAGGAAGCTCTTATTCTTTTTGGGAGTGTTTGGTAAAGTGTCCAAGACAAACCTTGGATAAATAATTTAAACTCAAAAAGCACAGACTGTTGTCGTCCGGGATAAAATTAAGTAGCTTTATACGTACGAGTATCATTGCTCATTACTACTATACTGTTGTACTTGATTTAGCAATTTCTGAGCTTTTTCCATAAATTTTGTATTATATTTTTGTTTCTTGGAAAATATTTTGTAGATAATTTTCTGTAGAGTCCTCAGACCTGTATAAAACTTTTTTTATTTTTTTATTTTTTTTATTTATTTTTTATTTTTTTATTTTTTTTTTATTTTTTATTTTTTTATTTTTTTGTGTTCAGCTTTGTACACAAACGCCTACACACTTGTGGCTATAATATAATTTTCAAGCTGCAAGCTATTAAGAATGGGCAAGGATTGCAATTTGGTTGGATAATTTGAATATATGATATTACCTGATTGAAAAAACTACTCGATATCTAAATTATAGTGGATTGTGGTTAGGTTTTGGTTTAGAATTATATAACTGAAATTGATCTCGATCGGTTAGGGTTTTCAATATTAGAAATTGATATTTGGAATTTTTGATCAATTTAGAATATTCGAGTGTACACAGAACATGTTAAAGTCCCGGACGATCAAAACTAAAGCGTACTGATTGTCGCAAGTATTAGCAATGCAAGTCTCAGAAAACCAAATACACCTACCCTGATTCGGATTCCCATAGACACATAGTCATAATACTAATGAGATTCCGATGGGTCTATCCAGAGCGAAGCTGTTTCCGTACCATCGGCAAACACTAAATTGATGTAAATAGTCTTTTGCATATTCAATCAAATTTCCCCTAGCAAAGTAGATTTTTTGTTGGATGAGCCACTTGAATTTTTTATTTTTTTTAAAACCATTACATGACTTTTACCAAATCGGAGGCTCAATCCTAGTCACCAATATTATGAGCCATAAGGCCAAGAAAATGAGGAAAACACTTTTAAATTATCTTTTGTTCTCTATGCCATATAAATATATGTTTGTTGAATCCAGTTCGAATGACGACATTAAATAGGGGTGGTAAAACGAATTGACGAATCGAATTTATATCGAATCTTAAACGAATCGAATCAAAATGTATAGATTCATATTCGATTCATTTATTAAATGAATCTTAATATCGTGATTCATAATCGATTCGTTTATTAAACGAATCGAATAAGAATATTCGTTTAATCGTGATATTATTCAATGACATAAATTATCATAATTTATTTATATTAATTGTTTATAAATATATACATATAAAATATGTAATTAATGTATTTACTAAAAGTATCTCACTAATATCGACAATATTATTTTTTCTACAGTAATTAACCATAATTTCTCGAATCTTAATTGAAAAATAATAATAACTAGTAAAAGAAACTAATAAAATGAATTTTAAATGAATAAGTGAATTAATGAACTTAAATTTATTAATCCAGGACTAATCATAAAGACTTTTATCATTTATGTATTCCAGTAATCTAATTACAAAATGATAAAATAGCAATTTTCATTGTCACATAGTTAATTTGTACAAAAATCACAATGTTTTGTTTACAAATAATGATGATATGGGTCACAATGATCAAACAATCTCTCATTTGGCCTATAGCCAATCACTCAAGTATCTAATACCTGAACTATGTACATGTCGCTCAAACTTTTGCTGAGTTTAGCTTTCCTTATCGGATCTACAATGTTGTCATATGATGTGACCTTCTCGATCTTCACATCGCCACGATGTATGATATCACGAATCAAATGGAAACGTCGAAGAACATGCTTGGATCGTTGATGAGACCGCGGTTCCTTAGCCTACGTTATAGCCCTGTTATTGTCACAATACAAAGGAACAGACTCAGCTGCTAACGGAACTACTCTTAATCCAATTAGAAATTTACGGATCCAAACTGCCTCTTTTGCTGCTTCAGCTGCAGCAATATATTCTGCTTCTGTTGTTGAATCGGCAACAGTCTCTTGTTTGGAAGATTTCTAGCTTACTGCTCCATTGTTCAAACAAAACGTGTACCCGGATTGCGACTTACAGTCGTCTTTATCGGTTTGGAAACTTGCATCGGTATACCCTATTACCTCAAGTTCTCAATCTTCATAGATTAAGAAAGCATCCTTAGTTTGTCTAAGATACTTAAGGATGTTCTTAACCGCCATCCAATGACCATCACCTGGATCGGTCTGATAGCGGCTACACATGCTTAAAGCATACGATACATCAGGTCACGTACATATCATGGCATATATGATCGATCCGACTGCAGAGGCGAACGGGATCCGACTCATGTTGTCTCTCTCATCTTGAGTTTTATGACACATGTCCTTAGATAGAGTGACACCATGTGACACTGGCAACAGTCCCCTCTTGGACAGATCCATGTCGAATCTCTTCAACACTTTGTCAATATATGTTCTCTGTGAGAGTCCAAGTAGTTTTCTAGATCTATCTCGGTAGATCTTTATTCCTAGAATAAAGGCTGCTTCTTCCAAATCTTTCATGGGGAATTGTAATGAAAGTCAAGCTTTCACCGATTGTAGCATGAGAATGTCATTGCCAATAAGCAATACATCATCAACGTAAAGGACAATGAATGTCAGTGCGCTCCCACCCTTCTTATATACACAAGGATCATCATCGTTTTGAAAGGATCATCATCGTTTTGAACGAAATCATATTCTTTTATGATCTCATCAAAACGTTGGTTCCAAGAACGCGATACTTGCTTCAATCCATAAATGGATCGATTTAACTTGCAAACCTTGTCTGCATATTTTAGTACGACAAAACCGTCAGGCTGTTACATATAAACATCCTCCAAAAGGTTTCTGTTAAGGAAAGCGATTTTGACGTCCATCTACTATATTTCATAATCGAAATATGCAGTAATAGTAAGCATTATCCGAATGGATTTAATATGGCAACAAGTGAAAAAATTTCATCGTAATCGACACCATGTCGTTGACGATACCCTTTCGCTACAAGCCTAGCTTTGTACGTTTATATGTTGCCATCCATATCGGTCTTATTCTTGAAGACCCATTTGCAACCAATTGACTTTACGCCTTCCGGTGCATCAACCAATGTCCAAACTTGGTTGCTGTACGTGGAATCCATTTCGGACTTCATAGCTTCTTGCCATAAAGCAGAGTCGATATCTTGTATCGCTTCCTCATACGTAGCCGACTCGTTATTCTCAATAAGATTAACATCCACATGAGGTGAGATCAGAAACTCACACCTCTCAGGTTATTTTCCGACTCTCTCCGACCTACGCGGTTCTTGTGTATTCGAAGATTGTGGTACAGTCTCATCCCTGATGAACTGTTCATGTTTCGTTAAAGATTCTGTGTCAAGAACAGTATCACTGTGATTTTCATCGAGTTCTACTTTCCTCCCACTTACCACTGTATTTAGGAATTCCCTCTCAAGGAAAATCGCATGTAGAGCAACAAATACCTTATTCTCTTGTGGGTGATAGAAGTAATATCATTTAGATTCCCTAAGATAACCAACAAATAGGCATTTATCCGATTTGGGTTCTAGTTTGGTATTATCCAAACGTTTAAGGTATGCCGAGCGTCCTCAAATATTCAGGAATGAGAAACCCGATTTCTTTCCTGTCCATATTTCATATGGAGTCTGTTGAACGAATTTCGACGGAACTTTATTCAAAATAAGTATTGTATTGTTCTATACATATCCCCAGAAGGAAATTGGTAGCAAACTGCGACTCATCATCGACCTTACCATGTCCAACAAAGTTCGGTTTCTCCTTTCGGACACACCGTTTAATTGAGGTGTTCCGGGAGGAGTCCACTGTGAAAGAATATCATACTCTTTCAAGTAATCAAGAAACTCATTACTTAAGTATTCTCCACCACAGTCCGACCGTAATGTTTTAATACTTTTGCCGATCTGTTTTATACTTCGTGTCGAAACTCTTTGAATTTCTCAAAGGTTTCACTCTTGTGTCTCATAAGATACACATAACCATAATGCGATGCATCATCCGTAATGGTTACGAAGTATTCATATCCACCTCTAGCCTGACTAGACATGAGCCCACATACGTCACTATGAACGAGGGCTAACAGTTCGGTGGCATGTGCACATTTACCGTTAAAAGGTATTTTAGGCATTTTGCCTAATAAACAAGATTCGCAGACGTCATATTGAATTTGGATCAAATCTGTCCAAGTACCCACTCTTCAAAAGTGTGGATATGGGAGTCTTGTTAATATGTCTTAGACGACAATGCCACATATAAGTTCCATCTTTATTACTTAATTTAAGCCTTTTGTTTGTTACATTATATATTTGAGATTGATTTATATTCAAAATATAAAGACCATTATTCACATTAGCAATGCATATCTCAATATCAGTTTTATACACAAAACACCCAATGTTTCTAAATACAAAAGTATACCTACATTGGGCTAATAAAGATACAAAAATAAAATTCCTAGTCAAACTAGGTACATAATAACAATCTGATAGATTTAGTACATGCTCCAAGGGCAGTTCCAAAATGTAAGTCTCTACAGCCAAAATAGCGACAGTGGTCCCGTTTCCAACTCGTAGATCAATCTCCCCAGAGGTCAGTTTCCTACTAATCTGCATATCATGCACATCAGTACATATATGAGTACCACAACCAGAATAAAAAAATCCAATTTTTAAAACTAGTAATAGACATGTTTATTTTTATAACAAACATACCTGAAGTCGGTGCCTTGCCCGTTTTCTGTTCCTTCATCTGCGCCTTGTACTCACGACAGTCACGCTTCTAGTGACCCCATTTGCCACACTGCAGATAGACATGTTGGGATTTGTCATTTGCCTTCCCATAAGACTTTGACGATTTGACCTTGCCATTCTTCTTCTTATTCTTCTTCTTCTTCTTCTTCTTCTTATTCTTCTTTAAAAGCTCATTTTTTACTTCACGCACCATAGACATAAACTCTCAAAGAGTATGATCTTGGTTCATCATATTGTAGTTCATGATGAACCCGCTCCAACTGTCAGGAAGAGACTGTAAGATCAAATCTATAGAAGTCTCAGCCTCAAAGACTATGCCTAGCTGTCCCGGCTGTTTGATGTCAACAATCATATGTGACACATGGTGCTCGACGGATGTACCCTCTGACATGTGAGCGCGAAAGAGCTTTTTCTGCAACTCATACTTCTGCGATCTAAGGTTAGATCGATAAAGGTCCTTCAATTTCGCCATCATTTCATAGGGATCCAATCCCTTATTCTGACGATGGAAATATAGGGTTATCGCAGCTAGCATAACAGATTGAGCAGTTGAGTTATCATCTCTGTGAGTCTTCCAAAATTCAAGCTTAATTAGCTGCTCATTTCCGGGCTTAGGCCCAAGAGGTTTCTCTATTGTATAGAGCAACTTCTCAGACCCCATGACTATCTTGAGGTTCATTTCCCAGTCAGGAAAGTTTGCGCCATTAAAGACATTTTCGCCCATGACGATGTCCCTAACGTTGTTATTTCCCGTTATTTTAATTGCAATAGTTTAACTATTCAATTAATGATTTTTGGGTACAGTCCAACTGTTACAAGAAAAATAATAAAATATGAGTCCAACTAATAAATATTAAAAATAGACGAAATAATTTGAAAGCACGTATTTGGAAAGTATTTGAACGAAATTGCAAATTCAATACTGGCCTCCCCCTATTTTTCGGCAAGCTCTAACCATTTGTTGAGTACTCGGGAAACCTAGTTTCCTAGTGGGCTAGGATCCCATTAAATAACATACAACCTTGACTTTGGCTAACAAACTGTATGATATTTAACTAGGTATATCTATAAGATCAATTGGATCTCATCCAACTCCTAGATCTGGTAGGTGGACCTTCAAGTCCGAAATATATATACAATATATATGCCAATATATTCAATATATTTTCCTAACATTTTCCTCTGAATCAACTAAGACTTAACTTTGGCTCAACAAGCTTAATGATTCCAGTTAAGCGGAACCCATTAAGATTGAAAAGCTTTGTAATCCATGTCGATGAACAAGAAGTGATCTTGACTTTGGCCAACAAATCACAACTTGCCCAAGACATGCGATATAGAACAAAGCTCTCATGGTTCAAACACATCCGCGATGGACATTGAACTTGACTTTGGCCAACAAACCAATGCTAATCTTGGATTTTGAGAAATAACCACTCAATGGAAGGAAATCGCTTAATATTTATTTGATGGTTTTTCACGTAAATTGACAACCAATTTATTATCTTTGATTATGTCTCATCATAAATCCTTAAGCATGCATTATAAAAGCATAATAAGGCGCAAATTAAAATAATAATGATATACGAATGAATATTTAATAAATTATTCCTAGAACAAATCTCTCTTTTTCCTCTCCCCGGCTAGCATTATTCTAACTTCTACCTAATTACATAATACATTAAAGAAACCTCATTTACATTGAGGGGAATTGATGAGAATAGAATTACAAAGAGTTAAGAGATAAAGGCTGGACACGCAGGTCCAATTTAATAAATTCTAAATTTATTACAATAATTTCCAAAATTACCCTCACCCATCTAATATTCATCTGATATACATTATTCATACGATACATCTATGTATCCACACAAAGCATGTTATTCAATCAATCTAATCCAATTAATTAATCTTTGAATTAAGTGATCATCCAATGTTCAAACAACGATTTGATTTGCGCGAGTCCAACTCGTTTAAGAATAAGTACTCAAAGTGTGTATTCTTGAATTATATCGAACTATAATTTTAAATCTGATTTAATCTGTATTCAATATCAATTCTTATTTAATTCCAAATTAAATCATTACACTTTATTAATGTGCCTTTACGACTTAGATTCTAAATCTAATCTTAATGGGTCTCAAAGGCCCAATTTACATCTAATGTCAATTTAATTAAAGTCAAATGGACTTTTAATTAATTCATAAGACATGTGCTTTGGCTTATATTGGTCAAACCCAAATACCAAGGCCCAATAAAGGAATCATCTTATTTGCCATAAAATTAATTTCGGCCCATTAGGCCCAATAAAATTTAAAAGACCCATTTATTATATTTGGACTTTATGGAATGGTTTTAGGCCCAATTTGGATCCAATCCAATTATCCTAAACCAACTTGGCCCAACCAAGCCCATTAGACCCAAATATAACAATTTTAGCCCAATTCAAAATTGAAGCCTAATTAATTAAATTTTAATATTCCAAATATCATAATTTTTTAATTAAAGTGTATAATCATAATTAATTAGTTAAATTAACATTTCCAAAACACCAATTTAATTAATTATTCACGATTTATCATTTTCAATACATGTCCAACATAATTGAAGCAAAATCAAGTCATAACATGCTTCTCTATCTCACGGCATTTTGGGCATTTTATATCCGATTTTGATTTCAATCGAATTAAATCACAAATCAATATACTCATGCATTTAAACACATCCAATGGTCTAAAATTAAAAAATCACCATGAGTTTCTAAGGTCCATATATTCGGCCATGACATTCAATTTGGGGAAAATTAATCTAATCAATTTTTTCTCAAAATTAATCATGCATAACTCTAAGTTATCATAACCTAAGCATAACCAAACTTTCAATTTGAAGATATCATGCTCAAATCACAAAATCCCCAAAATAAATTTTATGAACCCTAATTCATTTCATGCTTAAATTGGCTTATGATACCATTGTTGGTTTCTCTAAGAACATGTCAAGGATCTATTAAACATAAATAGATGTGAATACACAAAGTAAGATAGCGGAAAATACTTACAATGCTTGGTTGTATGGATGCGTAGACAACAAAAATTTGCTCCTTTAAGAAGTGCTCCAAACTCTCATTTATTTGTATGGTTGAGCTCCAAGCTTTGAATCAAGAATTCCAAACTCTAGGGATTGTTTCCTTATCACCTTTGTAGACTCCTTTAAGTGCTAGCTTAGGAAAAATTTACTACAAAATTTTCTTATCACCAAGAGTAACTCTCGGCAATGTGCAAAGAGAAGAGATGTAGATGCATTCACGGTGAAAAAGAAGAAAAGAGAGTGATGAGTGATATGTTTTGATTTTCCAAAATCAAAGTAAGTAATACCAAATCTTAAAGTTTGGTCAAGGTCACCCACCCTTCAAATAAAATAATGGAAGTGTGTTTTACAAGTTAAAAATCATCTAACAACTTTCATCACCAAAAAGTGATGAGATTGACTAGTGATGTGACTTGATGTGGGCCTCACTTTAATTCAAAATCCGAGTGGGCCCGCTAAACACATTCCGGATTCGGGTTCGTTAATTTCGAAATAACAAATTTTCCGCTGCGACTTAATTAAATTTAATTTAATTTAATAATAATGTCTCACAAAATTATTACGAAAGTCGCTCGAATTAATTCTAAATTAATTTGCGAGCCCGAATTAAAATGTAATTTTAATTCCGCTTTGAAATCTAATTTCATTTAATATATCAAATATATTATTTAATCGATTAATTCTAAATTAATCGTTCTCTCTCTACTATTTGAATTTTATCCGAGATAATTTCTTTCCGTAATTAATCCTAAATTAATTTTCTCTCTCTCATAATAATCCCATATTAATTATGTTCGAGTCATCCGTCATCGGTAAATCTTCGGGAAGCGACCCATGAGATTCCTGGATATGTTGGCAGTAAATCCGATCGTCGGACTATCCGAACACGTGTGTACCTTGTACCACGTTCTTACAAATTTACAAGACATAGTTGGCTTCTAGCAAAATATCGTGCCTACCCAATTCTCCAGAAATATTCTTTTAAAGAATATATAATTTTTGTCAGGCGTAGTATACGTAGTATTGTGTATTGCGATCTAGTATCGGATGTCACATGCTAGGCATGAGGCTGGAATAGTGTTTGCCCCGTACAAAGCATATATCGGATCACTAGCAACCAGTCTCTTTAATCGGATAATCATGACCTTGTCATATTATCTCGATGGTTGCAACACATTAGAGTACCAGTTCTGTATCCCAGTGTGATCATCATCTCCATATAACTGAAGTGATACTTCCACATTGACATCACACCCAATACACTATGATTCTCAATAAGCACATAAGAGACGTACACAGAACATGTTAAAGCCCTGGACGACTAAAACCAAAGCGTATCGATTATCGCAAGTATTAGCGATGCAAGTCTCAAGTTAAGACCAAATACACCTACCCTGATTCAAATTCCCATAGACACATAGTCATACTACCAATGTGATTCCGATGGGTCTATCTAGAGTGAAGCTGTTTCCGTACCATCGGCAAACACAACCTCCTATCACACTTGCTTGAGTATCCAATACTTAAATAAATGAGAACTATGTTGTTACGCTTCCATAACACGCACAAGTGCAATACTAGTCTATTATGTATTATCGATGTCCAATCTCGATAATACTACGACTATGGATATTTAATGATTAAACCTTTGTGGATTGATACCGTCTCATATCTTATTAATCCGGAACTAATCATAAGGACTTTTATCATTTATGTATTCAAGTAATCTAATTACAAAATGATAAAATAACAATTTCCATTGTCACATAGTTAATTTGTACAAAAACCACAATGTCTTTTACAAATAGTGATGCTATGGGTCACAATTGTCCAACAGATCATCTATTAGACTGATATGAATTCTTTATTTAACGGATAATAAAAGATATTCATTTCTGTATAGGTCCAGTCCTATATGATCGCATCATATAAAGTTCCTTCATTCTCATGTCACCATATGAATGAACCTAGATCAAAGTCAGCATACAATATAGAATGGACCGCAGCTATTAATAAATCACAAATAAAGTGCCCATCTTTGTTTGCTCTCAACGGGCTATTTAGGATTACTAATTTCAGAATTAAATCCTCTCGTGTATAACACTTTTTTTTTTGGAAAAGGTTACAAATATATTCCAAAAATATATTTTTTGTACAATGTACAAGGGGCATCCCCTAGGAAAGTGCTACAAACACATACAAAGAACCAAAGTTCAAAAGCCTAATACACGGCCCAAAACTATAGCAAACAATTAGCATTTAGCAAACATACGAACTCAATCACGCGTGATAAAGACTGAAGCCCAAGTCATCAGCCCACAAGCCCAAACATCTTAGGCGATCAATCCAAAACTAAGCCATAACTGGCCTATCACATGAAAATAATCAGCCTAAGATGTTTAACACTTATGCACTAAATCTGCAAGTACATTTAATATCTAAGTACATACATTATAATTTATGATATAATGTATGTCTTTAGATATAAATTGTTCGTTGAGTCCGGTTAAGTCTTGATATGATTTTTAACCTATAAAACATACTTGAAACATATCAAAATGCTCATAATATAAAATATGAAGATAGATAGGTGACAAATATATGCATATTAGTCGTTCATCAAAAAAAAAAAAAGTAGTTCAATTTTTAAAATAAAATATTTTCCCCAAGTACGAAATTGATATAAATTATCTTTTGCATATTCAATCAAATTTCCCCTAGCAAAGTAGATTTTTTGTTGGATGAGTCACTTGATTTTTTTTTTTTTTAAAACCATTACATGACTTTTACCAAATTGGAGACTCAATCGTAGTCACCAATACTATGAGCCATAACACAAAGAAAATGAGGAAAACACTTTTAAATTATCTTTCGTTCTCTCTGCTATATAAATATACTAATTTTTGCCCGTGCCTACGGCACGGTGTTACAGTATTTGGCCTGTGCCTACGGCACGGTGTTACAAAATTAAATGATTTTATTTTTTAATTAAATGATGCCCGTGCCTACGGCACGACACGGTATTACAGAATTAAATGATTTTATTTTTTAATTAAATGATGCCCGTGCCTACGGCACGGTGTTACAGTATTTGGCCCGTGCCTACGACACGGTGTTACAAAATTAAATGATTTTATTTTAACTTTCTATTTTTTTATTTGAAAATTTTGACCATTTCCATCAATCAATTCACTCTCTTTCCTCCAATTACCAATGAAATGATCTGAGCCATTAATTAAGCCACATAAAGAGAGCCGTTGGATGCACTCTCTTTCCTCAAACACCATTGTGCTTTATAATATAGATGTTTGTTGAATCCAATTCGAATGACGGCATTAAGTAGGGGTGATAAAACGAATTGACGAATCAAATTTGTATCGAATCTTAAACGAATCAAATCAAAATGTAATAGATTCATATTCAATTCATTTATTAAATGAATTTTAATATCATGATTCATAATCGATTCATTTATTAAACGAATCAAATAAGAATATTCATTTAGTCATGACATTATTTAATAACATAAATTATCATAATTTATTTATATTAATTGTTTATAAATATATACATATAAAATATGTAATTAATGTATTTACTAAAAGTATCTCACTTAATTTCGACAATATTATTTTTTCTATAGTAATTAACCATAATTTCTCGAATCGTAATTGAAAAATAATAATAACTAGTAAAAGAAAATAACAAAATGAATTTTAAATGAAAAAGTTAATTAATGAACTTAAATTCGTATTCGATTCGTTTAATAAACGAATTGAATCGAATCGACTCATTTATTAAACGAATCAATTTTTTCAAACTCGT
Organism: Zanthoxylum bungeanum; assembly: GCA_019454045.1. Classification (NCBI taxonomy): domain Eukaryota; kingdom Viridiplantae; phylum Streptophyta; class Magnoliopsida; order Sapindales; family Rutaceae; genus Zanthoxylum; species Zanthoxylum bungeanum. The sequence continues at coordinate 26,606 of SKCR01049524.1, read as the reverse complement.
ATTCGTTTTAAAGCTAATTGAATCGAACGAATAAACGAATCTCAACCCAAATTGCCACCACTAACATTAAATTGAGGATTTCAATAAAAGACAAATAGTATATTAAAATATATGTTTTATCTTTTTTTTTTTTCATTAAGTTAAAGATTATTGAGTATCTGAATAAAAGAAAGAAAAATATAATTTTCAATACAACTAAAAATAAATAACACTGCATTGAAAATATTTGTTTTCTCAATCTTTTATACATAACACCAATTAGTATTTCCCCCCTTAAAATTTAGAAAACAAAAAAGCAATACTAGCGGAGTTGCTATCATATGTCTTATATAATTATTGTAATTATTTCTCATTATAGTGGATTTTGGCTGGTAGTGTAGATACCCGAAATGGTTTTTTACTCGTACTCATTTTCCAGTTCGTTAAAAAAATTATTGGTGTTTATTTTGTTTCCTGCTATTGTTTATTTGCTTTGAGTTATAATTTCACTATTCATAATTGTTAGATTTAAGAGTGGTTGGTTATTTTATTAATCCATAGTAACAATAATTAGAACTTGTTTTAGTTTATTATGATTTATTCCGCATAGGGTCAGAACCTTAGTACAAATTCGATTTTTAAGAAATGATTATGTTCTCTGATTAATTTTGTAACCTACAATTGTCATTTTCAAAGAGATTCTACAATGAAATGATTTTATTTTTTTGATTCGTTTGATAACCTACAATTGTCATTTTCAGAGAGATTATAATATGAAATGATTATGTATCTGCCATTAGATTTTAAAGAAATGATCTAAGCCATCAATTAAGTCACATAAATATAGGCATTTGAATACATTATTTCCTTGAATCTTAATCATTCATTACATTTTTTTCACCCACTAAATGACACATACTATTGTGTTTTATAATATATATTAGTGTGTTTTAGGGTTTGCGAAATATTATATGTAATGTGATAGTTAAGTGTTAACGTACTATTCCCCATTCATGGATTTGAAAAAACAAAGGTACAATTACAAACATATAGATATTGAAAAATAAATAAAATGAACCACATCAATTGTCATTTCCACGGTGGCAAATGCAATTGAAAAAAGATATAATCACAAATACACTACAGTCTATAGAGAATAGGTAAATATCACTGACCTCCCTCACGTCCCTTTATATTTTGACCAAAATACAAACAGATTATACAAATTTTGGAAACACATGTTACAGAATGAAGTATCATCCAGTTTTTGTCTGCAACAAGTAGTCGCCAACTGACAAGAACACATGTTCTCCCAACACCAACTTCACAGGAGGCTGGTTTTCGATGCACTCGACCGTTATCTGAAAGGCACAAGCTCGATGCGTTATACCATTTTATCTCGACTGAAACATATGAAGTCGGAAATCAGAACATACATTGCCATTTCCGCGTTGGAATTAGGCCGATCCAGGTGATGGTCACTGGATTGCGGTTAAGAACATCCTTTAGTATCTTAGACGAACTAAATATGCTTTTTTAGTCTATGAAGATAGAGAACTTGAGGTAATTGGGTTCACCGATGCAAGTTTCCAAACCGATAAGGACGACTCTAAGTCGAAATCCAGGTACATATTTTGTTTGAACAACGAAGCAATGAGCTGGAAATCTTCCAAGTAAGAGACTGTTGTCGATTCAACAACAAAAGCAGAATATATTACTGCAGATGAAACAGCAAAAGAGGCAGTTTGGATCCATAAATTCCTAATTGGATTAGGAGTAGTTCTGTTAGTAGCTGAGTCTATTCCTTTGTATTATGACAATAACGGGGCTATAGCACAGGCTAAGGAATCACGGTCTCATCAATGATCCAAACATGTACTTCGACGTTTCCATCTGATTCATGAGATCATTCATCGTGGCGATATGAAGATCGAAAAGATCGCTTCATATGACAACATTACAGATCCGCTGATGAAAGCTATCTCTCAGCAAAAGTTTGAGCAACATGTATATAGTTAAGGTGTTAGATACTTGAGTGATTGGCTATGAGCCAAGTGAGAGATTGTTGGACAATTATGACCTATAACATCACTATTTGTAAAAGAAATTATGATTTTTGTACAAATTAACTATGTGACAAAGGAAATTGTTATTTTATCATTTTGTAATTAGATTACTTGAATATATATATATATAAATGATAAAAGTCATTATGATTAGTTCCGGATTAATAAGATATGAGACAGTATCAATCCACAAACGGTTTAATCATTAAATATCCCTAGTCATAGTATTATCGAGACTGGACATCGATAATACGGAATAGACTAGTATTGCACTTGTGCGTGTTATGGATACTTATGCAAGTGTGATAGGAGGTTCTGTTAGCAGTTGGATCAGGAACAACTTCACTCTGGAAAGACCCATCGGAATCCCATTGGTAGTATGACTATGTGTATATGGGAATCCGAATCAATGTAAGTGTATTTAGTCTTAACCTAAGACTTGCATCGCTAATACTTGCGACAATCAGTACACTTTGGTTTTGGTTGTCCGAAGCTTTAATAGGTTCTGTGTACGCCTCTTCTGGGTTTGTTGAGAATCATAGTGTATTGGGTGTGATGTCAAGATGAAAGTATCAGTTCAGTCATATGGAGATTATGATCACGCAGGGATACAGAACTAGTACTCTTATATACTGCAGCTATCAGGATAATATAACAAAGTCATGATTATCCGATTACAGAGACTAGTTGCTAGTGATCCGATATATGTTTCGTATGGGGCAGACACAATTCCAGCCCTAGGCCTAACATGTGACATCCGATACTGAATCGAAATACGCAATATTTAGTATACTACGCCTGATAAAGATCATGTATTCCTTAAAAAATATTTTTGGAGAATTGGGTAGGCACGGTCAGTGGCGGATGTAGTAAGGGGCGAGTGGGGGCAGTTGCCCCCACTGGTCCCACAAAAGTTAATAATTTTTTTATTTTTTTTTATAAATTTATTTTATATATATATATATATATATATATATATATATATATATATATATATATATATTTTACAAAAATCAATTTCCCCAAAAGCCAATTACAAAACCTCACTCATTACCTTCAATTTGTAACATTGGTTCAAACTAAAAAGGATAAGGTATATCTATTAATTTACTTACTTTTGATATTATTTTGACTTTATAGGTTGCCATTGTCATTGTAACGAGAGTATTTTCAGTTATAAATATTGTGAAGACTAGACTACGTAATATGATGGGAGATTAATGAATGAGTGATAATTTAGTTACATATATAGAAAAATATGTATTTTGGAACAATGATAATGAAACTATCATGTAAGGTTTCCAAATTATGAAACCACGTCGTGGACTAGGGATGGCAGGCAGACCCGGATCCGCATGGACCAGGACGATCCGGGTCCGGGTAGACTCGAGTCCGTGATTAAAATATCCGCACGTGGGTCTTAAAAATTAGGACCCAGGTGAATCCGATTCGCACCCGGGATCACATGGGTCCCCAAAAAATAATAATAATAATAAAATATAATAAATTAAAATATAAAAAAAATAAAAAAAAATATGCATATAAAAAAATAGATAACAGACTATAATTAAAAAATATAAAAGAATTGAAATAAAACAAATAAATTTGACAAAATCTAAATCTAAATATAAAAAAATACAATTAAAATTTTTTTTTTAAAAAAAAAAACGGGTATCCGGATCTGGACCAAGTAGACCCGGGTCTGAACCCATGTATATTTACCCGGGTCCGGACCCGGGGCAATGAAAATGCTTCCGGATCCGAATTTTGTCATCCCTATCGTGGACAGCTGTAATGTATAAAATATTCACATTTTAATATAAATATAAATATTTTGTATGTTTTTTTTTTTATTTATATTTAGTATTCATAATTTTGCCCCCACTGACTTGGTTTTCTGGATACGCCACTGGGCACGGTGCTTTGCTAGAAGCCAATCATGCCTTGTAAATCGATAAGAACGTGGTACTAGGAATGCACGTATTCAGATAGTCCAATGACCGTATTTACCGCCAACATATCCAGGGATCTCATGGGTCGCTTCCCAAAGATTCACCGATGACATTTGACTCGAATAGAATTAATCTGGGATTAATTATGAGAGAGAGATAATTAATCTAGGATTAATCACGACAAGAATTTATCTGGGATAAAATTCGAATATAAGAGAGAACGTGATTAATTTGGAATTAATCGGTAAAATAAATTTAATAGTTAAATTGGATTTTTCTATTTAATTTATTTATTTGGGCTAAAATAATATCGGATATATTAATTGAAATTGGATTTCAACGCGGAATTAAAATTGGATTTTAATTCAAGCAAACGAAATAGTTTGGAATTAATTCGTAAGCGACTTTCGTAATAATTTTACGAGGCATTATTATTTAATTAAATTAGATTTAATTACGTCCCAACGGAAAATTCGTTTAGTTCAGAATTAAATGAACCCGGGCCCGAGCAAAGTTGAATGTTGAGTTATTCGACTTAAATTTGGAATTTAAAAGTGGTGGGACCTACTTGACTTACATCAACATGTTTGACATTTGATGGAATTTGTTATTGGTTGAGTAAAGCTTGGATTGCTTATGGAACACTCAAACCAAAACCAACACACATTGTTTTTACTTTTTGAAAGATATACACAACTTTTGGTTGTTGACTTTTGTAATTGTTTTTAGAAAGCAAAATCAAAAACACAAAAGCTCTCTCCCCCTCCTTCATTGCCGTGACTCTCCATCTTGGAAATTTTATTTCAAAATTTCAAGCTTGCTAGCACATTTGGAGTTAAAGAAGGTGATAGGGAAATTCACCATTGGGTTGGATTCACTCAAAGGAGGCTTGGAGCTTCCAACAAACATACAAAATTTTTGAAATCCACATCCGATCAATGTAAGTTTTTCCGCAACTCACTTGATCATTCACACACTAAATCATGTATTAGAGACCTTGGGCATGTCTATGACACTAACAACTATTAACCGGGATTTCTTCACCAATCTCACCTTTGTAAATCAAAGGACATAGCCTACCATACATGAGTTCGTAGTATACTCAAGATTCAGATCAACTCATATATGATCATCTATTAGACTTATATGAATTTCTTTATTTAACGAATAATAAAAGATATTCATTTCTGTATAGGTCCAGTCCTATATGATCGCATCCTATAAGGTGCCTCAATTCCCATGTCACCACATGAACAAACCTCGATCAAAGTCGTCATACAATATAGAATGGACCGGAGCTATAGATAAATCACAAATAAAGTGCCCGTCTTTGTTTGCTCTCTACGGGGTATTTTGGATTACTAATTTCAGAATTAAATCCTCTCATGTATAATACTTATACACTAAGTTTGAAAGTACATTTAGTATCTAAGGACATACATTATAATTTATGATATAATGTATGTCCTTAGATATAAATTGTTCGTTGAGTCCGGTTAAGTTTTGATATGATTTTTAACCTACAAAACACACTCGAAACATATCAAAACGCTCATAAAATACACAAAATATGAAGATAGATATGTGACAAATATATGCATATTAATCATTCATCAACAAAAAAAAGTAGTTCAATTTTTAAAATAAAATATCTTCCCCAAGTAAGAAATTGATATAAATTATCTTTTGCATATTCAATCAAATTTCCCCTAGCAAAGTAGATTTTTTGTTGGATGAGTCACTTGATTTTTTTTTTTAAAACCGTTACATGACTTTTACCAATTGGAGGCTCAATCCTAGTCACTAATATTATGAGCCATAACGTCAAGAAAATGAGGAAAACACTTTTAACTTATCTTTTGTTCTCTCTGCCATATAAATATATGTTTGTAGAATCCAGTTCGAATGACGACATTAAGTAAGGGTGGTAAAACGAATTGATGAATCGAATTTGTATCGCATCTTAAATGAAACGAAACAAAATATGATGAATTCATATTCGATTCATTTATTAAATGAATCTTAATATCATGATTCATAATCGATTCATTTATTAAACGAATCGAATAAAAATATTCGTTTAGTTATGATATTACTCAATAACATAAATTATCATAATTTATTTATATTAATTGTTTATAAATATATACATATTTTATATGTAATTAATGTATTTACCAAAAGTATCTCACTGAATATCGACAATATTATTTTTTCTACAGTAATTAACTATAATTTCTCGAATCTTAATTGAAAATAATAATAACTAGTAAAAGAAAATAATAAAATGATTTTAAATGAATAAGTGAATTAATGAACTTAAATTCATATTCGATTAGTTTAATAAACGAATCGAATCGAATCGACTCATTTATTAAAAGAATCAATTTTTTCAAACTCGTATTCGCTTTAAAGCGAATTGAATCAAACGAATAAATGAATCTCAACCCAAATTGCCACCCCTAGCATTAAATTGAGGATTTCAATAAAAGACAAATAGTATATTAAAATATATGTTTTTTTTTTTAATGAAATCCCTGGTTCATTAAGTTAAAGATCATTGAGTATCTCAATAAAAAATAGAAAAATATAATTTTCAATATAACTAAAAATAAATAACACTGCATTGAAAATATTTGTTTTCTCAATCTTTTATACAAAACAACAATTAGTATTTTCCCCCTTGAAATTCAGAAAACAAAAAAGCAATACCAGCGGAGTTGCTGTCATAGATCTTATATCATTATTGTAATTCTTTCTCATTATAGTGGATTTTGGCTGGTAGTGTAGATACCATGAGTGGTTTTTTACTCGTACTCATTTTTCAGTTCGTTAACAAAATTATTGGTGTTTATTTTGTTTCCTGCTATTGTTTATTTGCTTTGAGTTACAATTTCACTATTCGTAATTGTTAGATTTAAGGGTGGTTGATTATTTTATTAATCCATAGTAACAATAATTAGAACTTGTCTTAGTTTATTGTGATTTATTCTGCATAGGGTCAGAACCTTAGAACAAATTCGAATTTTAAGAAATGATTATGTTCTTTGATTTATTTTGTAACCTACAATTGTCATTTTCAGAGAGATTCTATAATGAAATGATTTTATTTTTTGATTTGTTTGATAACCTACAATTGTCATTTTCAGAGAAATTTTATTATGAAATGATTATGTATCTCCCATTAGATTATAAAGAAATGATCTAAGCTGTCAATTAAGCCACATAAATATAGGTCTTTGAATACATTATTTCTCTGAATCTTAATCATTCGATACATTTTCTTTCACCCACTAAATGACACATACTATTGTGCTTTATAATATATATTAGTTTGGTTCTAATGAGGGTTATGTTGAGGATCTTAATAAAAGATTAAAAAAATACAATTTGTAACATCCCCGATCTGAGAGATGTTACCGGCAGGGGATAGCAGTACTAATCCCATCAGCCTCTGACTAACTATCCATAACTGACACTAATATACTTATCTTGTTTGACTATACTTTGAATGGAACAGAAACCCAACACAAAAACACCGAAAGTAAACTCATTATTAACTATTGTACTTGAAAACAATTGATTATACAAAGACTGCACACATCATAACTGATACAGAACTCATATTTGACTATGACTCTTACTTGACTAAGACTGGACTATTACTCGACTCTGACTCGTACTGGTGCTCTATCTGACTTAGACTGGTGGACTCCAACCCTGGTGACTGCATCAATATCCGTCCTCCCGAGCTCGTCCTCCTGGAATTCTTGCAAAACAAATACTGGAGGTGGAGGGTTAGACCGTTGGACGATCTAAGTGAGTGGACAAAAACTAAAAACTGATGTAAAAACTTTTGTTTTCAAAACCATAGTACCAAAACTATCTTTGTATAAAAACTTTATTTCTGAAAACTTTATTTCTGAAATCTTTTGAAATATTGTTTTCTGAAAACTGTTTCCAAAAAATTGGTAATTGTGCTATTCTATGTCTGCTGAAAAACTGACGCATGGGGGCGTTACGTATCGCCATCCCCCCAAACGCCATAGAGACAAATATACAAATCCATGAAATTTGGGCGTTACGTATCGTCGTCCCCAAAGCATGACATACATGTCCCTGAAACTAGTGGTCTTGGGGCGTTACGTATCGTTGTCCCCAAGCCACAAACTAGAACTGGGGGTGCGGATCTATACTACTGCTCTGAAACTAGAGTCTAGGGGTGTTACGTATCGCCGTCCCCCTAGCCATGCTCTACTTGTGCACACGGTCTCTATCCGTCAATTCCAACTGTGTCAAGTTATATACTGGGATGAGTTTTTCCCTCATGCCTCGAAAAACATAAAACTCAAGTTTGAAAAACATTTCTTTTCTAAAACATTCTTCAGAGTATGCTAAATAAAATATAACTGATAAATAATTTTACTAACGCCCTAAAAATAAGAATAGTAAGTCTGATATGAAAATACGAAATAAATAACAAGTAAAAAGGGAAGTGTCCACTCACATTGTTGAATTTGGCTGGCACTGGATCTTTGATCGAAGGAGAATGCTGTTCATGTGGATATTCTATGATGGGAACTTAATTAGAATTAACGATTATAAAACACATTTTATAATTAAATAAATTTCCTTAACCTAATTAGATTTTCCTTATTAGAGTCTTTTCATTCCTCAAATGAAATGTACAACAAAAATCTAAATTCTCGGTTACATATCGCATCCTCTAAAAAATTTCCAATTTTTGGTCATCGCGTCGCGATGCGCCGTAGTCTCCCTGGGCAAATTTTGCCCTGCCAAATCAGTCCCCAAAATCCAAACTTCACATAACCCACATCAAATTCTACCCATCCATAAGTAAGTATATACCATCTAATATATCAATATAATACACTCCTAAGATCAAACACATCAATTTCTATCATTCTTACAAAATCAATCACTTTGAATAACAAATCTAAAACTACCCAAACATTTATCTTATCAACCCAAAACTAACCAAACTCCATTAATTCAAGTCACCAACTCACTACAATATTTCAAACAATAAAAATTACAAGTTGCGTAAAATTTGGGTTTTAGGTTCTTACCTCTCTTCCTTGATTTTATTCATTCTCCAAGTTCTCCAAGGGTAGCCAGCTCATCTCTATTTCTCTTCTTTCTTTTCTTCTTCCTCCTTTTCTTCTTCTTCTTTCTCTCATTTCTCTTATTTTTTTTCCCCTTCTTCCTCTTCTCGTTTTTTTTTTCTTTTTTTTTGCCTTTCCTATTTTCTTCCCATATTCAAACTTTGAGAAGAGCGTGGAAGTTTGAAGAAGTTTGAGATTTTTGCATTTGGGTCCGAATTTATTATTCATCCAGATTTTGACTTGCGTTTTTTATCCGTTTCTGGTAAGAATTTGGGAAAATGTGCAACGTGGAAGTTGTAGGTCTCGGTCTCAGCTCTCCGACAATATAAAATTTATAAAAATCGGAGATCGTACGAAAAGTTACGCTCTAAATACTATGGGCAATCCAAATGAAATAGGTACAGTCTCGTCTCGGGACTTCGAGAAATTTATCGATTGTCCCCAAAGTCATCTCGTGAGTATGTTTGAGCTTCAACGTCATTTATTCTTCGTGTCTTTGTCCCGTACGTAATAGTATCGCTATGGGTAGTAGTAAAACTACCGATCATTATATTTTTCAATACAATTAAAGATAAATAACAAAGCATTTAAAATATTTGTTTTCTCAATCTTTTATACATAACACCAATTAGTTTTTCCCCCCTTGAAATTCAGAAAAGAAAAAAGCAAAAATCCAAGACTTACCATAACCCTATTGTAAGAGCCTGGGATAGCCGGTGGTTTTACCTGCGCCGCGGCCAAAATGGGTGGTTTGGTGGCGGAGTTTCCATCGTTTTAAAAAAAAAAGAGTATTGACATGAAAATTAAGATACATGTCGTACGTTGTGCATAAAACTCTTGTTAGGGTTTGTGAAATATTATATGTAATGTGATAGTTAAGTGTTAACGTGCTATTCTCTATTCATGGATTTGAAAAAACAAAGGTAAAATTACAAACATCATTACATAAAAATATAGATATTGAAAAATAAATAAAATGAACCACATCAATTGTCATTTCCACTGTTGAAAAAAGATATAATCCCAAGTACACTACAGTCTATAGAGAATAGGTAAATATCACTGACCTCCCTCATGTCCCTTTATATTTTGACCAAAATACAAAAAGATTATACAAATTTCGGAACACATGTAACAGAATGAAGTATCACCCAGTTTTAGTCTGCAACAAGTAGTCGCCAACTGACAAGAACACATGTTCTCCCAACACCAACTTCACAGGAGGCTGGTTTTCAATGCACTCGACCGTTATCTGAAAGGCACGAGCTCGATGCGTTATACCATTTTATCTCGACTGAAAAATATGAAGTCGGAAATCAGAACATACCTTGCCATTTCCGAGTTGGAAGTCGGACTTCAAGTTGGAACGGTCTCTCGATAGCAAGTAGATCTGCAGAGCTTGCGCGAATTTTGTGTTTCCTGCAACCATTGAACCACCAATCTGTAACACATGCTCAAACAAATGCAGATACAAGAAGAGGGAGAGATCCAACCTGAATATAATGAAAGAACAGCATCTGAGTTGAACATTAGTGCTGGTCTGGCCAAACTAATTTTAAACGACAAATTTGATATGCCATGGAAACTCTCCTCTCCAATGATGACCTGTGTTTGGTATAAGAAGAATCACAAAGAATTGTTACGACAATATACGATGAAAGATAACAAGATCGTAGCCGTAGGAACTAAACTAAGCAGTGATTAGTCCAAACAACTTACCGCATATGATGGCATGATACTGGAAGGAAGCAATGGAGAACCAACTGCATCGCTGATGTATTGTTCCTTCACATAAAAACACAATTTAGCTAAGAAACATAGGTACCGCAAATTCAGAGAAGCTACTCCGTCAGACATCAGAAGACTCTGGATTACAAACATATGCAGTGAAAATAATTATCAAATAACAAATATATAAAGGGACACCGGATAAAACAATTCTGCACATTATGAGGCAACAGCAGAGACAAAAAGGATGCATGAAAGAAAGTAAAAGAAATAGAGAGACGCTATGGAGAGTGGAATGCTTCTGTTATGTACACCGCTTTAAAGTTCTCAGACTAGGTGAGTTGAATGCTTAATCCAGACCATCTAGAAGAACCCAAGGTAAGTACACTATCTAAAAGAATCAAAGACGACAGAGAGAAGAGACTCTGAAAAGGATCAAAGAGAGAGCGAGAGAGGGACATCATTCGAAAGAATCACAGAGGGAGAGAGGAACGCATCAACAATATAGTCCATCGAAAAAAATCAAAGACAATGAACTATCCAAATGAAACATCAAGATATCAAGAAAAATAACTAATTAAGCATAGCCATTCAGCACACAAGTACTACAAAGATAACCAAGGTCATGTATGTTTTAACAAATCCTAGTAACTCATTAAGCAACATATCCAGAAAAATCAAAATCTTATCATCATCAAGTATCCTATAAGTCATTCCACTATGAGGACATATATTGTCATAAATAAACAATTACAACCATTTAACATTAACAAAACCTCATAACAATTAAACATTAATAGATAAATAGAATAGAGGGCATAACCCACATATCAAGGATGACTTACCTGTGAACTTAAAACTTGTTGGGACACCGATTTCTCTTCATCCAACGATTCAAAGTAAATCTCCACGGCGTCTGTAGGCTCAAGGGCAAACTTTTTCCTTAACTTCTGAATTCTATTAATAACCTACAGTAAGTGAATTTGAAGGAAAAAAACAAGTATCAGGAACATCACTTTCTTTTTTAAATGAATTATAGACACCAATGATTCACATAATAGTGGTAAAATGGTCTCCTCATTAAAATCGTGAACTGTATCATCTGAGAGTTGTAGCATTTTTCTCCCCATTTCATGTTATATAATATTCAAAAGATGTTCATTGCATGAAATAACATCAATGATTCACAAATAGTGGTAAAATGGTCTCCTTATTAAAATCGTAATGGCATCATCAGAGAGTTGTACATTGTTTCTCTAATGCAGTATAATTATCAAAAGAATTTCATTGCATGAAAGTAGTGCATATATCAGAGTAAACGTTACTATCAATAATAAAAATAAATATAAATCCTGGAGTGGAAAATTAACGATAACATACCTCACGGGCAACGCCAGCTTCAAACAATAACTCATCTGGACGAAAATCCAAAATCACCAAAACATCACCTGAAACATAGAACAAAAAGCATATGCTGGTAGCAGAGAAGATAAATAGCATATATACCAGCAGCATGAATATTTTTCCTCATACATAATTGTCTTCAAATTTTCATTAATAATACTCACCATCTCCAGCAGCATCAATCTCCTTTTCTGTCATACCATCAGGGCGGTTAAATTCCCGGACAGCCTAATGTTAAAGAACATAATAAACATTAGCATATCAGTGAAGAATGCAAGCTTTGACCAGGTTATGTTTCTAGGGTCCCTATAGTTAATGTAACGAGTTCAAATCTTATTATTCACACCTCCAAACATTTGAATAGTTGCCTTGTCACTTTGTCACAAAATCTATTCTTACAAGAAAATCGACACTCTCTTCATCCACATGGCATAGTATTGGTTCTCATACAGTTTTATATATAGAAGTAAAGAAGCGAATGATGATGCACCTTAATATCAGCCAGCTTCAAACAGTGTGTAGCAATAGTTACTTCTCCAGATTTCTCAAAAGCCAAGATATCTTCCTGAGACATTGCTTTAACTTCCTTAGCAACAACTCCCATTGATCTCCCAAGCCGTTTACCCAACACACTACATGGAACAATCACATGAGACTTCCTGTAAGCACAAAACAGAAATCCACAGCATTGCGAAGGAAGTAACAAATTAGATACCTAAAATCAGGCTCTGCACGTAAAGAAGCATACTTCAAAGTGTCATTACATGGAACAAGTGATCTTACATTGAGTTCCTCTAGCGCATACTGCAATACAAATTATGTACATGTATCAAAAGCAAAGGAGTAAAAAAAGATGAACCTTTCTGCAGAGCATATTTGGCCAAAGATAGTTTCTAAACTCGATGACAGTCTTAATGATCATAAAATAAAACAATTTTTTAAGCTATATGAAATCCCAATCCAAAGGAACTAAAGGATCGTCCTTGTAACTTCTTTGTCCATTCTCTAATAATAGTAACGGTTGAGCTGTAAAATCTGTGTACAAACTGATGAGGCATAATAGTATTGGTTGAATGACACATCACATGGTCCACATGATTTTTTTTAAAAAAAATTATGTTATCATTCAGCCAATAATATTATGCCACATAAGTTTGTACAAAATAATTTGTATTTCTAGCATATTGATTTTAAAAAATAAAAAAGGGGGAGGTGAGGTGGGGAAAAGAAGAAGGAATAACGAAGGAAAAAGGGAATAAGAGAACATCCCTGAAAGGCCACTGACATTCTGAAAACAATTCTAACTAACCGAATAATTCTGAAAAATACTAAAACAGAGCCAAAACGTTCTTAAGCAGAGTATCATCTAGATTTCGTAATATAAGAGCTTCCAGAGAGGATTATTGAATTGCCCAAAGTCAATCAGAGAAATGGGAAAAAAATAGAAGAAGCGTAAGCAAGGAAAGAAGAGGCCAAGAGTGGGGAGGCAAACAAAAGACCTCTGCAATCAAAACAATTTGAAAAAAAAAAAAGTAAATAAATAACATCTTTATTAGGACCAGCACGATGATAAAGACACATCTGTTTCTTTTATAAGTGCAGGCTAAGTGTATATAGCACACAGTAGCCATGTTTTTCACATACCTCTTTTAGTTTTCCAGCTATGTCATCAAGAAAGTCTGCATCAGGATGAACCACTATCATTTCCCTGCATTACACGAACAAAACTAAGAATTAGGAATGGAAAAGGATATGAAAAAGCTCTACAATGAAGGAAAAAAACAAAAAGAAATCATTACAGAGTGCAAACAAATGTGAAAAGAGTACCTGAGCGGTGATTTAATAGGTTTGTTGTGCCGCTCACGAATATTGCGGGCAAGATCAATGACTGTCATCATCCTCGCAACACTTTGCTCAATACGTTCATCCCTCTGAAATGGCATTAGAAATAAACAAAATTAGGCAGCTGAAAATGACTGAAAGGTTTTATTGGAATGAAGTTTCTGAAAGTTCAGCTAAGCTACTACCAGTACAGCTTCTCTCCCTGAATTAAACCATAATTTTCTGAAAAATACAGACACCAAAACTTCAAAAGTGACAAAATTTTGGGTAGCATCCTCAGAAAACGTTATTAACAAATGTTCACTACCACTAAAGCACAGAATCTGGATCAACAATCAGAATTGTTAAAAAGTAATATAGAACTTCTTTGATTGTCCAAAGTTGGTAATTTGAATATACGAGCATATTCAAACCCAACAATATGCTCTCCACATCCATATTCTAAGTACATTATAAAAAGTTTTTAAACTTAAATTTGTAGTCTACAAACTTTTTACATTTCCAAGAGTATCCTATGCAACCAACACAAGATCCGTAGAAATGTACTTAAAGAGAGTACAAAATGCAATGAACATCTCATCATCTAAAGTTGAAATCGAGATATTTCATGATTCTCCGCCAATTGTTTAATAAATTTCATAAGTCAATTAACATTTTAAAATTTTGAAATCTCATAGAGGTGTAGCATTTTGAAATGGTATCATAGTAGGGTGAAATGCCAGAAACGATATAATTAGTAACATGGTATAAGCATTTGGTTGGATTGAAATAGCATCATCCCCTTTGGACAGACTTACGGAAAGGCATCAAATTAGATCAATTTGATGCTTATGGAATGAAACACTACAATATATTGTGACAAATCATGTCAACCAGACAAAATCAACTAGGTTAGAAGGGATGTGAATAGAACCTTTCCTTCTTCTTTCGGAAAACTGCAAAAGTGAATGCTTTCCTCCGATCCACTGCAAACCTTTCTCATATTTTGATAAAGAGTTTCCGTGAAGAATGGTGTGAATGGAGCCATCACTTTACATGAAGTTAAAAGCACCTGAGAACCACAAATAGAAGAAAGTAAGACAATTTGAATTATCATAATCATTGCAGGTAAAAAACTGCATAATTCACAATGATCATAATGACGATAATGATGATAAGTATAACCAAGATATCAACAGAGATGAACCATATAGAAGAAGATCTACAGATTCATGCATACATATTTCTGCCCATTCTTCTTCTTGAATTAAAGGCTGATATGAACTTTCTAAGGAAATTTATTGCCTTAATCAACTGAACTTTTTTATAATTTTATGTAATTAAATTAATCAGTTTGTAGTAACTCTATCTAACCAACCATACAGAGAGTTAAATTATGATTGCAATACACTTCTATCTTCATTTTGGAGTCTGTTATCATTATAATCAAACACTCTTTCCTCGAAGATCTGCTTGTTAAACACATTATATATATCAGTACTGTGGTTACCCCGTGTCAGAAAAATGGAAAAAAAAAATCCATCACAAAGTACCGTATTCCATTAAATTTTAGAACAATCTCCAAACAGCTGCTTAATGTACTAAAACTCTAATATAACGTGTTAAACAATAAATTTTGGACTTAGTGATACATACGTTATAAAGAGTTGAGAGAGCTGTACAGCAGTCATCTTCTACAGTTCGGCCTTTTAGTCTCTTGCGGTTAAATCGCACATAAATATTTGTAAGGTTGTCAAGAAACTTCAAGAGATAAGGAACCACCTACAAAACATGCATATATGTTTACTAGTGCTATTGCATTAAACACCAAGATCAGGTGAACAAAACAATCAAGAATTATTCTGAGAACACAAATTTGGTAAGAACCTTTAAAACAATATTATGAAACAATCAAGGTGTTGCATCAACATACTACCTGCCTCAAACATGACTGGTATTTCAACATCCAGCATTAGTTAGAATTCTAAAACGACAGTCCATCTAATTTTTTAAGAAAGAAGCCAACATCATGAACTGTCCAAGTAGGGTTCAGTGATATTTAACTGTGTAAAGTCGATATCCTTCCATTTCTTGGCGGACAAAATGAACAAGACTCTGAGTGGCTGAGTTGATCCATTGGTCAAGTACATTAGAAGACTTTTGAAGAGTTGCTAGATCAATTGGAATGAAGGTTGCACCTCCCTCAATCTCAAATCTTTTTGCATTCTGAACAAGGAACCTATATGCATTATACCATGGAAGAAAAACATCTTTGACCTGGATTAAAATTAAAATAGACATTAGTATAATTAACTAAGTAATAAAACTATTGGCACTTATGATATTGAAGAAAGTAATACAAGATAAGTCAGAACCATAAGCTAAGATTTAATAACTGAAACAATACTCACAACTGCAAAAACTCCATCCTTTTTGAAACGCAAGGTCTCGGCACGCACGACTGGAGAATTTATGAGGTATAATCGTAAAGCATCCTGTGAAATAAGTGCAAAAGAAATTCTAGTAAGCAGTTTAAACTCTTCAAAGAATTTACAAGACATTCAGTTGAAGGCATTAAACAAGGAAACAAAAATTGAATAGTAAGATAAAAGTTTAGAATGGAAAACTTACAGCACCATAATCATTTATCACATCTATAGGTGATGGATAGTTCTTCAGCTTTTTACTCATCTTTTTTCCATCCTCTGCCAGGACAAGTCCATTGCAGATGAGATTCCTAAATGCAGGTTTCCCAAATAATGCAGTAGATAACACCATGAGAGTATAGAACCTGCAGGTTCAAAAACCTTGAGAATGAAAATCCACTGCCAGACTTAATTAGTTTGGAGAACTATGAATTCCTTTTCTTTATGAGCTAAAGAATTCGCTCTCCAAAAGTTATAAATTAATCACTAATCCATATAATTAGAGCCACGAGGTAGTTAATTTATCAATGATATATGCAGTCAATCAATAAAGACTATCTACAACCAAAAGGAAGGGTAAAGGACATGTACATAAATAAATAAACAAATTACTGTAGAAGATAAAATTACGGATTGAGGAAAAGCACAAGGCAAGGAGAAAGATACGGTAATTAACAAACTTCTAATGAAAGATATTTGATATGTAAAAGCAGTGCAGGAGATAAAATTACACTTTGAGGAAGGTAAAATCCATGCATCATATGTTTTGGAATCATTCACTTTGCCCAACCTCCAATAAGAGTAAACAAATTTCCACTCAAAAAAAAAAATTCACATACACAAGATTCTGCCATGGATTTGTTGATTAAGCTTCTGGAAGATTTAACTACTTATGTAATCAGCCATGACATACATCAATTGTCCAATCGGGCAAGTATTGTGAGCTTATATATCTAAAAGGATAGAGGAGGAGAGAGGACCAACCATCCACGAGTTTGGTCCAGCCCTTCAGCAATAAAATGCCCAGGAAAGTTTCTCTCAAAAAGTTCAACATTCTCAAATGGATAATGAATATAAGCATAAGGCATAGAGCCGCTTTCAAACCAGCAATCAAGTACCTGCAAAGAGGAAACTGTCAATCAAATTGCAAATGGCTAGAAATTTCAAGAATGTGTGCCAACAACTAATATCGAGCTAACAGCGAATGGCATGCAATATAGGTACACCGCATGAGGTATGTCAGATCAGTGGTCTTACATCTTCTTCCCGTCGAAGAACACCAAATTCTGGACCTCGACTGGACGGGATTGTGATATGATCAATATTGTGACGGTGCAAATCAAAAATCTGCACAATAATGAATCAGTGCAGACAGCATGAATGTTAAGTGCAGCTCCACAAACTTTAATATTGTTCGTATTAGCAAAAACTTCAAAATATCTTATTTTCTTTCTTGAAATAAAATGAAACTAGAATAAGATATTACATGCAAGAACTGAAGCCAAGTTTTCACCTGTCTTCAGTCAACATTAAATTGATTATAGTACATTTCAACCGTGGCCAGCTAAAAAATTACAATGTTCCAACCAAGAAAAAATGGGTGGAAGAAAGCAAGAGACCAAACCTTTTCTCCAGAAAGCTTTTCAAGTTTATCTACAGAATCCATGACTATTATTTCCTCCCCATCTTCACTAGTCCATACAGGAAGAGGAGTGCCCCAAAACCTGCTTCGGCTAATAGCCCAGTCTCTTGCATTTTCCAGCCAATTGTGAAAGCGCTTTTCCTGTAACATGTCTAATTAGATTTCAATTTACATTTGCAACTATTATGAAATTGACTAACAGCTGTCTCTCACAATTTCTACAATCAAGTTTCATTTTTTGCAAACTAATATAAAAATTTGCTGATGGAAAACACTTCCACACCGTACTGAAAGTCCCTTTAACATGACAGCCAGTGCCCAGAAAACAAACAAATGACTTATTACAGTTCAACCTCAAATTAGAGCCTTTTAAGATTTCTATCTCACATTTAGGAAATGGATTCTCCCATGAGTAGTTTCTTATGGATATGAAACTTCCTATATTTCAATTCCAATAAATAGATTCAGAAATAGAGAGATCAACTAGAGGACCATCTCAACCTTACGGTATTTGGTATACAAACATCTCTATAGAATAGGTCCTATGCAAAAAGAACATTTAGTGTAGAATAGCCCCCCTAAATTCTCCAAAACAAAAGATAAAGAAGAATCCAAAAATTCTAAACGAAGCCCATAATGATGCCAAATAACAAATTTTAATCTCAAGTTTAATGATGCCAAATAACAAATTTTAATCTCAAGTATATTAAATCCTCCCATGGTTTAAGGCCTTTTGGAGGAACACTCCTTCTGGCCTTCTATAGTGCATCAACATGTTGTGTCTATCTGATACAACCTGGACATAATATTCCCATGTTGTTGGTCACTCCACATTAAAAGGATGAGCATGTACCAAAAGCTATAATCTGACGATCAAGAAACTACCCCAAAAGCTATAATCTGAAGATCAAGTACCACATTAAAAGGGGTAGTTTCTTGATCAACAGCATGGGAATATCCATAGTTCCTGGATCGCAGATTGATCCGGGTCATGGAACGGGAATGGGAACAAGAACAGGGGTTGCCACTTGAATTAGATATGTCGTTGGATCGATATATTTTCGGAACAATATTTTTGGATCGAAGAACGATTTTGGAACGCGCTTACATAATTTTTTTAAATTCATTTTTTAACTGTAAGTTAATTTTATCAAAAGTACTGAAATATGGATAATGGAAACTCAGGAAACTACAAGTTACAAAATAAAACTAACACCAAACAAGAGTTGCAAGGTAATAATATCTAAACCATTTTCTTCATTTACTTATAAATCCATATAAAAATTCTTCAATTTCGCTGGCAATGTGGATCGCCATGTTGGAGGTTCCAATTCCCATTCCCCATCGATTTGGGTCGGCTGGGTTCCACGATTCGGATCGCAAGATCCGAATCGCTGATCCATAGCCTTTTGAGGAATCCTGGTAACACTCCTATTATCATGCTCCCAAAATACAATTTAGAAGGTTTTGTTGAAATATATCCAACCTTGACATAGTCAGGAACCCAGTATGTCTGTTTGTTGTTGTCTAACAATTTTTCCTTCAACATTTCCACTCGGACAAACCTGGATATATAATAAAGCGATTCGAAATAATTAAAATATCAAGTTCATGTAATCAATGAGTATAAAATGATAAAACATGTATGCAATTCATAGGCGAAAATACTCGGAACTCAGTCTCAAGCTACACACACACTACACATGTAAAGTTGCTATACAAAAATGATGTGGTAAATGAAATGTCATTAAATAAAATAGGATAAAAATTATTACACTAGTGATAGAATAATATAATTATTTTGTACTTAATAAATAGCAATCACTGATTGGTGACATATCACATGAGAAACAAACTTTGCATACAAGTTTATAAGCATAGAATTTGACATAGGAAATCCTACATACCTAGGTATATATATAAGAATGTAGGACTTAGTATTTTTTAATATTTCTTTCCTGGTTTTATTAGTTAATTTTTACAGTGTTATTTTAATATTTCTATATCCCGTAAATTTACTTTTTTCTTTAGTAAGTTTATTATATAATATTACTATTTTATGTTTAATATTTTTTATATCATAATTCTTAATAGGGTAAATTTCCTTTTTCCCTAGGAAAAATGTTTTGAGAGCTTATTGTTTAAATTTTGAATTTTTTATAAAATTCTTTATTTCTTTTAAGCTTTCTAACCTTCACAAGAATTATTGTATATATAAATCCTAAAGAAACAATTTGAGGTAACATAAAAGAATACTTTATAGAAATCCAAATCCAGATACTTAGTAAGACGATACAAATTTAAGGAGATGAAAGTTAAATATAAATATCTATAGATGTTTATATAGGAAAGTGAAATGAAAAAATATAATTTCACACCTAAAATGACTTGCAATAAATCAGATATGAAAAATAAAAAGGTAAAAAATGGCATGAGCATCAGTAAAATGTAAAGCAAGCAATGAGATTTTAGAAAATAAGCATTACCAACTCGGAACAGCCCTATAGATTAGAGGAGTATCAGATCTCCAACAAAAGGGATAAGAATGAGTAATGCTTCCGGACATAACAAGCCTGCCTTTTGCCTAACCAGTTACAAATAACTTTTGTCAAATCAAGAGAAAGATCAATAGCATTTACTTTTACCATACGTAAAAAATTGTAAATCCTACCAAGAACATTTAGAATTCCATTCCTATATTTCTCTAAGTACTCTGGTGAGAAAATGAGAGCGAATAGTGTTATTATATGTCAAGCGATATTGGAAAAGACCTAAATTAACAAGGACAGAAATCATACATACAAACCCTAGATTATACTAAGCTTAATGAGGTAATGATTTCGGATAGAGCACAACGGCGTCAAAGGATCCATGTCCCTCCAACCCCCCCCCCCCCCCCCCCCCCAACCCCAAATGGGAAAAAGCTTTATTTGGTTTGGTATAGTTTTGATAGAAGTATACTAGAACCAGCTAAAAATTTTGACAAATCCAATTACATATATAAGTTATGTCCAACTAAGGCACCTAGATCCATTTCTTTCGGCTTGAACTAGTTTAGTTGGTAAAATCTCTTAAATGGAAACAATAGGTTTGGTATTCGAACCCCATGCACATTAGTGGGGAGGGAATCAGATTGCTATTATTCTAAACTATTAAAAAAAAAAAAAAAAATTGCCAATGATGCCAACTAGAGAATCCATTACTAAATATGTATTCTCTATCTACAGTAATGACAATAAAGTATCAGAATACAAAAATTATGAGGATAATTTTCAGACAAAATGCATTCCCCCACCATATAGGTAAAATCATTGTTGGCTAACACAAATCTTGTATCATCCTCACCTTCAAAGCTTCAATAATGTCCTTATCTGCATCCTTGACATAACGCTTGCTAAAGTCGGTAATTTTCCCTGTAAAGCAACCATCATCGTCTACTGCTACAATCAGATTCTCTACCTACAACGTGAGCAGATAAACCCTTGGTCAAAAGCAGAACGAAACAAGAAATGAAACTAGGCATGTGAAAAGAACTATAGAACAAAAAAACTAGCAAAACAGTTTATAGAAGATGAAAATAGTAATATTTCATTTCTTTTGATCTTAATTACAAACATAAGACAATAATAAAAAAAATGCAGCCCAGTGCACAAAGGCTTCCACCATTGCGGGTTTGGGAAGGACATATATATGCAGTCTTGCCTTTGTAAGCAGAGAGATTATTTCCAAGATTTAAACCCTTGACACCAACTCACAATGGAGCAACCTTTACCGTTGTGCCAAGACTCACCTTTATAAAATCCATATTTCAAAAATCATAATTATAAACAAAGGATCTAAGTCCTATGTCAAGATCACTCAATGTTGTGGCCAACACCTCATGCCCATGTCAAAACAGGTACTTGTTCAAAAATCCTCTAATCATAAATTGTTTATAATTAGATAATAACATTTAATTCGAAACATTTGGGTGCAAACCTTATTGATTATTTGATTTTCAATGCAGACGCGGTAGTCATCTTCACCAAATGCTGGTGCACAATGGACAATTCCAGTACCACTATCACTAGTAACGTAGTTATCTGCAATAACTCTAAATGCTACATCTGAGAACTCTTTGAAATAATCAAATAGTGGTTCATACCTGCATACATATTCACCTTATGAATTTCAAAATTCTCCAAAACTTGCACCCAATCATAGGCCTAATGTTCTAATACCATTAAGAATTATTTTGAAGAAAAATGACTTTTGACAATCCGACAATTACAAAAAATTTAACATGAGCAACCCTTCAAATCCTTTTAATGGGAACCATCTTCTATTATCATCCAAATAATTCATTATATACATATAGTGCAACAATTGACAAATAAATGATGTTTATTATATAGATAAGAATAGATACTTTACTGGATATGCATACAATTGGCAGAGAGGGTGAAGGATAATGGCATGCAGACAATATTATCATATAGTTATTAAGATTCATGGAAGCAAACAACTGGGACAATTAACTAAAATAAACAGTTATTTTGAATTCAAAATAAGAGCAAATGGTGTTTCCATATGTAAAGCAAGGTCAGAGAAAATTTAAGTTTACATAAACAGAAATCATAAAAACATACTTAGTTTTTGCTGACCTTAATGAAACAATGATTTCGGAATTCGGATAGAACATAATGACACCAAATGCTTTTATTTGTTTTGGTTAAATATTTATTTTGAATTTAGCGGGTAGACAATGCAGACACTCTTCTTACAGGGGAGAAAAGAAAAAAGACAATTAACTGTGAGTTCACATTCTGTCAACATACAAGTTGTATAATATAACTTCATTTCAACATAAACTAACCAAACCAAACAAAGACTTTCCTAATATGTAGAGTCGGCTACATGGATCGTTTGACGCCATTATGCTCTGACACAATTTTGTTTAGGATCCATGACATAAGAAATCAAGTAAAAATCACCATATATGCCCATTATGCCCAATCGCCCACAAAGGGAAATATACTTCTTCTTAGAGTTCACATCAATCATGTATAATTTAGTGCATGATACACGTGTCATAAACACAATGGTAAGTTCGGTGATCATTTAGAAGAAAAATGCAACCAAACACGCAAGTCACAGCTAATAATAGCCAAAGAATTTCATAGACAAGAAGAACTCACTTCATTCCTACCAAAGAAGCTCCTGAGAAGATGTCTCCCAGTTTTTCATAAGATTCATTATTCTTTGAAGATCTAGTTGACTCTCCGTCTTGAGCTTTTTTACCTGATGAGCCCTTCTTGGAACTCGATTTCTTTGAATCAGCACTTGGTTCATTTTCTGCATTTGATTTTGGCTTCTCACTGGGAAGTGCTGACAACCTACTCTCGGCAACTATATAGATTTTGCCAGTGTACTTATTTCGGACCTGCATAATCGCTTAATTTTAGAGCACATTACTTGAAACTATTAAAAATTTTGAATAATAGCATAAATCATCAAATTACATCAATTCATATTTTTTCTGTTTATTTTTTTTCCTTTGGGTAAGAAATGTAAAATCTTTTACCAGAAGATCTACGAACAAGATGTCCACATAGAGAAGAAAAATGTCTCCAAGAGACCCAAAAGAGAACAATAAAATTATTAAAAAATTAGATAAATCTCAATTGTATAGACAAAAAAGGGCTCAAAACTCCTATAATTAAGACTCTACCAATCAAGAGGAAAAAAACTTGATAAAAAGTGATCAAATTGCATCAAATAGAGTCAAAAACATTATTCTTGCCAACAATTCAAAACCTAATCAGATCACCAAGGTATGTCTAATTACTAATTTACAACCTCCATGCTAATACTTGAATATATTTTAGTAAACAGAAAAAAAAATGGAAATTATCATTTTTTTAACGTCCCGTTTCTCTCATTTCATTGATTCCTTTACTCTTGTGATGGAAAACGCTTCATCAAACGTTTTCAAACGTGTCCAAAATGTTTATGTGGCTTTTCTTTTTCTTTTTTTAAAATTAAGTGGAATCATTTCAGAAACGTTTATGTGTCCCTTCCTTGTCGGAAAAGCGAAACGGAGGGAAGAAAACATATCCCATAGTTGTCATGTCTACACACATGCATGGATGAATGAGCAAGCACATATGCAAACACATAGAGACAAAAATATGCATATGCACACACTCAAAGACATACACTAACCTTTACCCACAAACAGTCACACTCACTTTCTTATTGCATATATCACTAGGATATGAAATAGGAGCTCAAGAAAACACATTTAAGGAAGGCCTTATGCTTTACATAAGCTCAAAGGCTTCATGCTTCACCGTATAAGCCTAAAAAATTGAACGCTATCTCAATCCACCAAGAATGAAAGATAGTCAAAAGAAATTGACCTTCACATATGTAAAATTTGCATTGACACACAGGGCAAGGTTACTCGGAAGGGTCCAAGGAGTCGTTGTCCAAGCCAAAAAAGCTGCCTTGTCTGAATCTCCAACAATTGGAAAAGCCGCCATTATTTCAGGGTCACGTATATCCTATATCACCCAGTGTATTAAATATAAGAAAGATTACAATAAATCTATAGTTGATATATAACAAGGAAAATACAATATTTTTTAATCCAAATCATTGGAGGACCACAAATGAAAAACAAATATATTTGTAATTCACCATGCTACCAAGCTGATATATCAAATAAATAGACAATGTAAAAATATGCAATCATGATTATTCTAACCAAAGGGAAGCTAACAACATAAATAACATTAATAATGACAATTTAGCATCTAAAGGTTGTGCCTAGTGTGATGTTCAAGTGTTAACTTGCTATCCGGTTGGTCAAGGATTCAACACAAAAACAATCTCTCTGTGAAAAAACAGGGTAAGATGCGTACATCAGGGCCTTCTTCGGACCCTGCTTGTAGCAGGAGCCTTGTGCATGACTTTTAATGACAATTTAGCATCTCAATATCCATGATGTGATACATAAGATAAATCGCCGAGAAGGTTAAATTGAAAACCTTATAGTTCAAACCCGCTTCAAAATTAGACAGTGGTGTATTGCAACCAGTGCTGTATGGCATGACCTGTTAAAAGAAAGTAATTAGCAAATCCAATTGAATGGTGTCTTACAACCAGTGCTGTAAGGCATGACCTGTTAAAAGAAAATAATTAGCAAATCCAATTGAACCCCACATTAAAAGCAACCGTCAACTGGAATTTTGAAAAATGTATACATTCAATTTAAAGTATCTCTTTCATTTTTCTCACAAAAACAGCATCTCTTTCATTCTACCTTAAATGTAAGAATACATTCATAATGAAAAAATATTTGAAATCATAAATGTTCAAGCTTGAAGAGCCAAGATAAAAAATTTCAATTAACCATTTGATTTTTAAGAGACACAACCAACTGAAACCTACGGACGCAACACTCACATATGTATACTTGTGTCTGACACTTGTGCAGACAATCATACTAGAATGCATTTTCGTTTGAGTAAAATACATGCAGACAGTGCTAAGCAAATATTACAACAAAATATCCAAAATACTTTTGTCTCTACAAGCAAACAAACAAGATCACAATTTATCATATATGCTGACTATTCTAAATTTACAAATATGTGAAACATTGTTTCTACATCAGAAACGACATTCTTGTCAGTGGGTATAAATCATAGCTTAAACCTATCAAGTGTCAGTATCCATAAACACACTCAATCTCATTGAATACTTGATCCCATCTTAGCACATATCATGCTTGCTCTTCATGCCAAAGGCAGCATCAAGTATGAGCTCCATGGCAATCACTAAACATTGCTCCCAAACAATTGACATTTATATTAATCGATAAAATATGTGGATATATCTATGTGCGATATGCATGTTTTTGATATATGGAACACAATATCGACAGAGACTTACAAATTTAGTTACCAGTGATCATATCAGTTAAAGTAGTGGTTAAATGAAATAGAGGTTACTCAAATCCAAGCAATCGAGAAACCATACTAATAACATACCATTTGACATCAAAATTAAAACATAAAAACCACTAAAGTAACTATGTTCAGGTCATTAGTTAGCTACAAGCGTTTGATAGAAGCTTCATTATGGAATTAGAAACTGTATCAAATTAACAAGAAATTCCACAAGTACTGAATATATACAAAAGTAGAAACAGATTTCAAAAACATAGTACTTCAATAATAAATCTTCACAACTTAACAAAATCAAAACCAGAAATAAGGAAAGTACTGACCTTGAAACCTTTATAAACAAGTCCTTTCTCATAAAGCTGGGCAAACACCCACCAAACGGTCTCCATAAAATTCAAGTCCATGGTCTTGTAGTCATTTCTAAAATCAATCCACCTACCTGTCCTTGTAATAATCTGCTCCCACTCCTCCACATATCTAGAGGCAAATAAATCATCAGTTAGTGAGAAA